>PVJH01047825.1:0-11102 GCA_004026705.1 Nesogale talazaci | reverse complement strand
ATAAGTAAGATTGGAGAATTGATGTCTTCGAATGATGGTGTTGCCAAAGAATACCAAGGGCTGCCAAGGGAAAAAGGAACACCCACGGTATGGAAGAAGTACAGCCAGATTGCGCCTTAGAAGTGAGGATGGTGGGCATCAGGCTCAGAGATTGGTCTTTGGCTGTGTTGTCAGGAGGACCCGGGGCCTGGAGAAGGGGTCCTGTGCCTGATCAAGGAGAGGGTCAGGGAACAAGAGGACGCTTCTCCGGGAGATGACTGACACGGTTAGGGCAGTGGGGTCACCCAGGCAGCCACTGTGAGGGTGGCTGAGGGCTTGGCAACGTTTCTCACCCATCCTGGCCTCAGAGATTTGGAATCCGCCCGACGGGGCCCCACCGCAACCATAACTGACCTCGATGGCTCTGTGTTCCTGGTCGATGCGTGGGCCGTAACCTTCAGCCAGGGAGGCGCTGGAGTCTGCTGCGTGGAACACCGCCACACTGGCGGAGCACCTTCCGGTCAGCTGATCATGGAAGGCCGCGGTTCTCCACCTTCCTAAGGCCCCAAACCTTTCCTACGGCTCCTCCTGTTGTGGTGACCCCCTGTGGCAGTCACCCATCTGTGTGAATTTCTTCATGGGGAGTGTAGAGGGAGGAGTCTAGCCTGTCCATCTGGAGCTAGTCAAGGAGGCCTCTGGGTGGGCATGGCTTTCTCCTGAGAATTCTGGGAAATCTCGCGGTATTTCCCATTGGCGGTGAGAGACAATAGATTGTGTTCAGAGACGCTCGACAGATAAGACAGATGGCAGCATGATGATGTGACCCTGAGTCCCAGGAACTGGAGGAACCGGAGGAGAAGCCACACGGACTTACCCTGAGGGAACCAGACCTCTGCAGCCGGAAAAGCCGCAGAGAGACCCCTGCCAGCGCTGAGATGCTTCTACCACCAATAGATACTGCTGCTGAACTCTGAGTTGTGGGAATGAGGAAGCATGGGGAGACGCCTGCCTGCACGGGGATGCTTCTACTGCCGCCGGACATGCAAGACTCTGCACCCCCTGGTCCGTGATTGTCCTGGTGTCATTGCATGTGCTTTGTGAGTCAGAAGGAGACTTTACAGACTGGTATCAGACATATGGGCAAATATCAGACTTGGGACCTTGAACTGGGTTGGGATGCTCTCTCGGTGTCCCATTCTTCCTGTATAGAAACCTCTCCCTGATATACCTATGCGTGTTTATGAATTTGTTTCTCTAGTCTACCCGGACTCACACATACCTCCATTTCAGCCACACTTTTTTGGCTTCCTCTGTCAGAGGGGCACGATACAGCCCCGTTGTAGAGAGCTGAATACTCAGAAAGAGCCGTTGCTCCCCTCTGTAGCCAAATCCCTGATTCAGGGGAGGGGAGATGCTGTGGTTTCTGCTGCTGCTAAGGCTCTTGGATATCTCCCTTGCTCCAAAAGCCCAGTTTTGCCTATGGCCTGCCCTGGGTCTTGGGAGCCTGCCCATCGACCAGTGCCCGGATGGAATCTGCGCTGACATCGTGAGAGTGTTCCAAAGGCCAGGTCTCTGTCTGATTAAAGGAGTCCTGGTGGGCCAGTGGGTACAGCACTCACTTGCTAACCAACCCAAATGTCAAGGGTCCCCTCTGTCAGTCAGGCTTCGGACAAAACCCTGTGGGGCACTTCTACTGGGTGCCACAGGGTCCCTATTGAGTCAGAATCAGCTGGACGATCGTTAAAAATGTACATCTGTAACAATGAACTATGCAACTTTCCTCTAGTTCTCAAGTGCTTCCTCCCACCCACTTTCATGATCCCACTTCTACCAGACAAATCCAACTAGACCAGGGGATGTCCATGGGACTCGGAAACATGGGGAATTTAGGATAGGTGTTCCCTCAGGACTAGTGGTGGGAGTGGTGATACTGGGAGGATGGAGGGAGGGTGGAGTAGAAAGGGAGAACCAATTTCAGGGATCTACATATAATGTCCTCTCTAGGGTACGGACCACAGGGAAGCGCGTGAAAGGACACACTGGACAGTGTACGATATGAAAAAGTAGTAACAATGTGTAAATTATTAAGGGTCCGTGGGGAGGGGGGAGGGGGGAAGGGAAATATGGGGAGCTGGCACTGGGGGCCTGAGTGGAAGGAGGGTGTTTTGAGAGTGTTGATGGTAACAAGTGTGCCCATGTGGCCTGCAGACAATTGGTGTATGTATGGATCGTGGTGGGAGTTGTATGAACCCCCAATAAAATGATTTACAAAAAAGAAAAAAAATGTATTTATGGAGGGAGCGGGGAGGGGAAAAATGAGGTGCCAATGCCAAGGGCTTAGATAGAAAGCAAATGTGATGAGAATGAAGAAGACCGCGGATGTACAGATGTGCTTGACACACAATGGACTTAGGTATGGATTGTGACGAGTTGCCCAATAAAAGGATTTTTGTAAAAAAAGAAAAAGCGTATACATATATTTATATAATCGGTAGGCCCCGTTCCTCCTCCTTTCCCACACTTGGTCGTATTTTTGTCTGTCGCTGAGGTTCACCTCAGGGAGAAGCTGCGTTTTGCTGCTTTTCCTGGTCCGTGACCTTTGAACACGCTCAGCAGTCTTCAGGAACTGCGCGCACGTACAGACACGGGATTATAAATACCGGCTCTGCTTGGAAGGAAGGAAACCCCCATTTGACAGGAGTCTTGGATCCCGGCCTAGTGGTTCCAGGTCCCCTGGCTGGAGCGCCACAGGTCGCCGGGTCATAAAAAAAAACTGGTTCAAACAACTTATTGGGCCAATGAAATCCTTTCCCCCCAATTAAAGGGCTTGGATGGAAACCCGATGGCCTCACCTTGTCTTCAGGTGAGGAAAACAACCACTCCGTCGAGTGTCAAGCTGTAGGGAGGAGGCAGGTTGGGGGAACACGAGGCTGGGCCACAGTCAGAAGGGCAGGTGTCCACCCTGAAGGTGCAGAAATGTCCGATGGCGGCTGAGGGCTGGACAGGGGGGTGGGGGTGGTGTGGGGGGTGTTGGCGCGCCCCACTGTGCCCCACCTAGAAGTCAGGACTCCGTTCTCATTGATTGGAAATGAAGCCACAATGCCAAAGCCACAAAGGGTCCACAAGCAAGCCCTTTGGCCTTGCTTAATAGCGCCTTTTTTTTTTGGGGGGGGGGGGAGTGGATATCATCTTTTTCTTTCTTTTTTTTTTTTACGGTGGCAGACAGGATTTATTTCGATTCCTTCGTCCTTAAAAAAAAACCACAGGGCTGAGCCCCGGTGGCGTAGTGGTTGTGGCGCGGGACTGCGGCCCACTGGGACGGAGGTTCAATTCCAGCAGTGGGGCTGGGCCTCCTACTCCCACCACCGGAGAGCAGTGATGCCCAAAAAACAAAAAACAAACAAACAAAAAAAAAAAACCACAGCTCACAAGGTATGGATGTTTAGATTGTGCTAAGAGTTGTTGGAGTCCCCAATAAAATGTTTAAAAAAAAACACCATAGGTACAACTCCATGGGTCTATAACAATCCCATTCCTTATGCCCGCGTCTCTGACCACTCAACGAAGCTCAGTCAGCACTCAAGAAGACCCTCTTGCGTGCGATAACTTGTCTTTTAAAAATCAATCAGTGTTTATATAAATATATATAATAATTTATATAATTTATATATATTTATACACACATAAATTTTCTATAAATCTACATAGTTTAAAAATCTCCTCTTAATGTCTTCAGAACTGTCCGTTCTTCTTGATCCACATCGCCCCGTCATAGCCTGTCCCTCGGAAAGAACCTACCCAGGGGTCGCAGTGGGCGGGCCCAGGCTGGCCACAGGCTTGAAGGGGAGCCCGAGGCTCCGCCCACGAAAGGGCACGCGTGCGTGCCCGACGCCGCTGCGGCCATCTTCCACTCGGGCAGGGCGCCCTCGCCCCGCCCCCCTCCCGCCGCGGGGTCGCGCCGTGGCTCTCCCCAGCTCCCTGGGGCACGTGCTTCCCTGCCCCTCGGGCCCTTCAGCCCTCTCAAAGCGGCGGCAGCGGCCAGTTCCAGCTCCTGCCACCCACCCCGGCCATTCCGGGAAGGCGCCTGGGCTTTATTTATTGAGTGGAAGTTTGCGGCCTCCCAAGGGCACGCAAGGTCACCCGTTACCAGACCTCCGGATCGGACATCGGTGATCCAGTCTTAGCACTGGGCCGGTTGACTCCATATGGAGTGCAGCCGCCTGGCCCTGGGGACTTTGCCACCCCCTTGGGAGACCAGGTCCGAGGCGCCGGGGTGGGTGGGTGAGCTAGCCCTAGGCTTTAGGGCCTGGAGCGTGGCGCTCGGAAGCCGTGGTTGGAAGCTGCACGTGACCATTTTGGAAGGGCGTCAGCGGCACCGACCAGGGGCTGGGATTGGAAAGGCTTTGTACGTCTCGGAACATTTGAACGCCCCCATGTGTGTTATTTTTATCAACCCCTGCCTGCGTCCCCACAGGGACTTCCTTGCAGCATAAAAACCCTGAGAATGAAAAGGCCCGTTTGTGTGCTCGCTGTGGGGGGCCCACAGGAAAGGGGAGCTAGGACACTGGGTCCCAGAGGGGGACTAGCTGTGGGGGAGGCCTTGGGGGCCAGTGTGGGTGGTGGTCCCAGGGAGGGAGGAAGAATTTAGGCCAGTCAGGAGGTGATCTGTGCCGCCGCCCCCACCAGGGCAGGGGTCCTCTGCAGCCAGGGTCCAGAGCCTGGGGTCCCCCACTTCCTAAGGGGAAACGGGAGAGGTGTATGGACCATGGGCTAGAGGGGAGGTGGAGAAGACCCCAGGAGCACCACACCCAGCCCCTTGAAGAGAGGCTCATTTGAAGGTCTGAGTTCATAGTAAACCAGCTAAATGTCAGGGGTGTCTGAATTCCCCACCACATGGGCCAACAGTAGAGGGATTCCACAGTTTATTTTCAAACACAAAGGGTGAGAGGGTTCCATCCCCTTCCCTTCCCCACCCCCTCCCCTCCCCCAATGCATTTGGTTTAAGTAAGGACTTCTCACCCCTCAGCCCTGGGTTGTCAGGGCAGACAGGGCATTCTCCCCCACTCCCACCCCCCTACCTCCCACCCCGCAGCAGCTGAGGCAGGAGAGAACAGGAGCGGGGTGGGAGTAGAGTTCAAGTATTCATAGTTCCCCCCCCCATGCCCACCCCCACATTACACTGTGCCCCGGCCATGCAGGAGGAGAGAGGGGGTCTGTGTAGGTTCTAGCCCTTGTCCCACCGAGAAGTCTGCCCATTTCCCCGACAGCGGTCTTGAAGACAGGCCCCGGCCTTCCTAGCGTGGTAGGGCAGGAGGGGCCGGGGCCTGGACTGCTAGTGAACCGGGTAGGAGCGGGCATTGCTCAGGCGAGGGATGGGGAAAATAGACCCCCCAGGAGGTAGGGCTTGGAAGGTCCTGCTGTAAAGTTTGACAGCTCTTGTCTGCACCATTGACCCAGCCTAGCCCAGCCCAGGCCCAGAATCCCTGAGAGCCTAACCAAAAGGGCAGTAGGGGACGGGGATGGGGGAAGAACACTGGGTTCAACCCCAGGCTCGGGGCTGTGGTATGTAGGGAGGACCCAGCCTGAGCGATCACCTCAGCAGTCAAAAGGACTGGGGAGGTGGGCCAGGCCTGCTAACTCCCATTCCCCAGCTGTTCTGGCAGGGGATAGTGTTGGGAATGAGAAGGAGATGGGGGCGGGGGTGGGGGGCAAGGGGGGGTGGGGGTGTATCTCCCAAGGGTATTTTTTTCTTAAAAAACAAAAACAAAAAAATCCCATAAAACAATTTAAAAAAACTGCCTCCCCACCACTTGTCTCTCCAGGACATCCGCCTCTTCCCGCCCACCTCCCCCTTCCCAGCATTCAGGATCCCGAGAACTGTGGGAGGAGGAGCTGGCTCATTCTGATAGGATAGGGCTCAGAGGGGGAGGAGCCCACTAGCACCATGCAATCCTGGGGATTCCTGAAGCTTAACTGCCCCCCCACCCCAAGCTGGAGTGCCCATGTACCAAAGCTTTAGTACTCTCAGAGAATGAGCCCTGCGGGGGAAGGAAGGGGGGTGGGGGGAGGGTAACAGGGGGAGGGAGGGCGGCTTGCAGTCCTTGGGGTGTCTCAGCTGGGACCCCAGAATCTTCGTACCACATACTGGCCCAGCAGCACCACAGCCAGAACCAGAAGCACGTTCCGGATCGGGCCATTGCCTAAGTCCAGGGCCGCCACCTGCGGGGAGAGACGGGCAGGCACACAGAGAGGTTGTCGGAATGCCCGTCCCGTGCCCCCCCACCCTCCCCCTTGAGACGGGGTGAGTCTGGGTGGCCTGCCCGGGGCGTGGGGAGGGGGCACTCACCCAGCCACCCCGCTGCGCGATCCAGCGGGCGATGTAGTGGTTCAGCATGAAGTCCATCACGAAGCGGGTCACCTGGCCCAGGAAGCCAGTCAGGCCGTGCTGGTAGACGTGCAGCGCCAGGCGATAACCAAAGCCCAGGAGAGCCACCACACGGCCCCAGTTGATGCCGCTCTCAAACAGGCTGTGGGGAGAGCACCCGTCGCAGTGTCCGTGTCTGTCGGCCACAGCCTGCTAGCCACCCCCCGCCGTCACCCGGCCACCCCGCTCCCACTGGAAACCAGCACGGCTCCGCTGGGGACCGAGGCCACAGAGGCTGCCCCAGCCTGGCTTCCATCCGGGAAGAGTCTGGCTCTTTGAAAAGAGAGAGTTCCGAGGGTGGCCGACCAGGGGTGCTGGTGCCAGTCAGGCAGGTGCCACATGACATGGAGAAGCGGACAGGGACAGGCAGCGGAGAGATTACCTGTGGGTGCCGCTGCGGGCCTGGCAGCCGGAGGGAAAGCCAAGAGAGAGGACAGAGAGGAGGTTAGGAAGGTCCTAGAATCAGCAGGAAGGGTCCCAGGCCTTGGGCTGCCGAGGACATGCGCACTAACTCAGAACCCGTCTCTGGCTTCTGGTTCTCTGCCAGCTTCATTCAGTCGGCCCCGGCCCCTGACCTCCCCTGCCCCATGCGGTCCCAACGGCCGACACTCCCTAAGGGTGGACAGGCTGTGCGCCTGCTAGTCTCTCCATCTGACAGGTGAGAGGGCGGAGGCCGAGGCTTCCCCCAAACCAGTCGGAGGCAAAGCTGGGGTCTGAACCCAGCTGTGAGCGCTCTCAAGGAGCCCTGCTGGCGTTATCGGTCACGGTCTGGGCTGCTAGCTACGAGGTCGCTTGTTCGAAATCACCAGCCAGTCAGTGGGAGAAAGAGGAGGCCTTCTACTAGAGTGACCATCTCAGAAACCCTGGGGGCAGTTCTACCCTGGCCTACAGGGTCCCCGTATATCGGCATCAGCTTGGTGGCAGGGAGCCGCCAGGGGACAGCCAGCAGAAGCCATTCCCAGGGCCTGGGGGAGATGAGCACGTCAGAGTCCTCCTGAGACACGGCACCCACTCGAAGGACAGCTGTCCTGCACCTGGGCCGGGGCAGCAGCAGGGACGCCCCACCCACAGGCCCTCCAGAGGCCCTGTTCTAAGCAATCAAGTCCTCAGAATCCGAGCTCAAAGCACAGGGCTGGTGCGCGCGGACCCAGGGCAGGAAGCGCGCGGGGTGGCGTGGACGGGCTACCTGGAGGCAATCTTGGTGAAGTACTGGTAGGCGTTCTCGGCCGTGGGCTGCAGGTGCTGCAGCATGGCCTGGAACTCGGCGTCGTAGCGCTGGTTGATGTCATCCCCGATGATGGCAAGCTGCCGACCCACCTGGCCCATGACACTGTAGGCGTGGGGGAAGGGGGGGGGGCGCGGCAAGATGAGTCCAGGATGGGCTCCCACAAAGGGGTCCTGCCTGAGCCCTCCCCTGATCCCACGCACCCCTCTGGGGAAGCGCCTAACCGGGAAGTGTAGCGGGGGTATATTCCCTTCCCGTTCTCCCGCCGTTCCCTAGTGTGTCCTTCATCCTTTCCAAAAATGGGGACTTTGAAAGAAGTCACAAGAGAGGGAGAACAAGACGGGCTCCCGAGGTCACCCCAGGTGCCAGGACTCACGCAGCCACCTGCTGTGGGCCCCTGTGCCCTGCATCCCCGGGCCACTGCTCACCTGCTGGGCTCCAGGGGCAAGGAGACCATCTCTGGGTCAGCAGGTGCAGCTGCCCCTTCGGCCTCTTGCTCCTGCTGGTGGCGGTAAAAGACGTAACTTTGGAAAACTTCCTCCGTCTCCTTGGCTACCTGCTCCTCTGAGGATCAAAGCTGGCCGTCAGAAAGGGAGAGCCACCCAGGCAACCGCCTCTTCTAACCAACCCGCCACCATCAAAACCAGGGGTCCTCAAACTTTTTAAACAGGGGGCCAGTTCACTGTCCCTCAGACCGTTGGAGAGCCAGACCATAGCTTAAAAAAAAAACCCAAAACTATGAAATTCACTGCAGATGAGTTGGGTGCTAAGCAGGACAGGCAGCAGCGGCAAAAACACCTGGCGGGAAAACAAAAACACCTGGCGGGCCAGATAAATGTCCTTGGTGGGCCACATGTGGCCCACGGGCCGTCGTTTAAGGATGTCTGATCTAGTTAATCCCCATCCACAGATAGGACATAGCAGAACTGCCCCAAAGGGTTTCCGCGGCCGTACATCCTTAGGGGTGCAGGTGAGCAGCTAGTGGGTTTGAACTACCAACCACCACGCATCATGGGTGGTCCTGACTTAGTGGGTGGACATTAGAAAATGCCCTGGTGCTGACTGTGCCAGGTGCGGCTCAGGGACTTATAGCACTTCATCCTCACAACGGCCCCGTGGGGGGTAGAGGGTCCCCGTTTCACAAGGAGAAGCAGAGGGGCAAGGGTCCCAGGTGCCCACAAGAGGAGTCCTTTGGGAGCCAGCTGTTCAAAAAACCCCCATCCGCTCCATGGGAGAAAGATGAGGCTCCAGTCTCAGAAACCCAACAAGGCAAGGCAGGGTTTCTACCTTGTCCTATAGGGAGGCTGGAAGTTGCAGCTAACTCCATGGCCGTGAGTTTGGCCTGGGTGGGGTAAGGTGGTACCCACATTAACGTAGGTGTCTTACAGGCATCGTGATCACGCATTGGGCAGCTAATTGCAGGCTTCCACAGCTTGGGCCCACAAAGCACTCCTCGGGAGGAAAAAAAAAAAGGCTTCCCATAAAGAGTGACTGTCTCTCCTCAGTGCAAGAACATTTTGTTCTATTCAATTGGCATCCCACGATGCTCACCTTCCTGACACAATCACTGAAAACAAATGTGTGCATAAGCAAAGGTGGCAAAGAAAGCTGATGGTGCCCAGCTATCAAAAGATGTAGCGTCTGGGGTCTTAAAGATGTGGAAGCAGACCAGGGGCCATCTAGCTCAGAAGCAACAAAGCCCACATGGAAGAAGCACACCAGTCTGTGTGACCACGAGGTGTCGAAGGGAGCAGGCGTCAGGCATCAAAGAACTAAAAATTGTATCATTATAAAGGAGTGGGAACCCAAAGCCCATCAATAGGTGAAGCAGCACTCCCTCGCAGAGGGGTCGCAGGGAGGAGAGGTCAGGGTACAGTGTAGCAACAACGAAATAGGCAACTTTCCTCTAGTTCCCAAATGCTTCCTCCCACCCACTATCATGGTCCCAGTTCTACCTTGCAAACCCGGCCAGAGCAGGGGGTGTGCAATGGAGTCGGAAACATAGGGAATTCAGGACAAAGAAAAAAAAGTTACTGTCTCAAAAAACAAACAAACAAAAGAGTGACTGTCTCAGACCTTCACAGGGGCTGGTCTATCCTGTCCTGCGGGGTGACTGTGAGTAGCATCTCCTGGATGGCAGTATGTGTGTGGGGCATGCTTTTGAGATGCAGTGGTGGGAAATACAGCAGAACCTGACTTTGGACCTGGCGCAGCCACATACGGAACTAGAGCTGGCACCTGCCTGGGCTCCGCAGGCCACCCCCTCAGAAGTTTCCCCCTTCCCCAAAGTCCCAACACTGGTTTCCCTAGTTCCCATGCCCCATTCTACCCCTCCCCCATTCTGCTCCCACCTCTCTGTCCCGGCACGGCCTTTGCCACCCACGTCTGGCCTTAACCGTGACCGCCGCTCCAGCCCCCACCCCACTGGCCGTTGATGTTTCACCCCCGGTTCCCCAGAGGGATGGAGGGGTCGGGACGTTACCAGATGTGGAGGGCGTGGTGGGGTCTTCGCAGCCCGGCTGGGGAGGCCCGGGACCTTGCCCGGACGCCATTTCCCAAATGAAGCACAGTCAGCCTGGGGAGGTCAGGGAGAAGGGGGGCGGGGAGACAGAGATGGAGACTCGCAGGAATCCCAGGGCACCATGAGGCATGACATCCCAAGTCTGCTGAGCAGAATTGGAACCTCTGGGGCATTTGCCAACTCTGCAGGGAGGTGGGGCAGCCCCGGACACCCGAGGGGGCGGTCCAGAGTCACACCCAGTCCTCTGCACCCCAGTGTCTTCAACGGGGGGCGGGCGTGGCTATCACGGCCCACCTCAGCCTGAGTGTGCTTTCGGAGGTCCCTTCAATGGCTCCTGGAGGGGGGGCCTCCCCCCCCCCCCCCCCCCCCCCCCCCCCCCCCCCCCCCCCCCCCCCCCCCGCATTCTCAGCACACACTTGCCACACCCTGCAACCTCCAGCCAGTGACCCATGAAGTTCTCCTCGGCACCCCACTTCCCCTTGGCCGGCGGCAGGTCACACCTGCTTTCCAGCCCAGGCCCATGGGCAGCAGAGGTTTCCGGAGTGCGTGTCGGTGGCGCACCCAGCGCCTACCCCATGCTGCTTTCTAAAAACTCACGATCCCTGGGTGGGCGGGCTTCCGTCTGCGCCCCGATTTACAGGAGGGGCAAACGACAAGGCCTGAGGCCACAGGACTAGGCCCGTCAAGCTCCCGTTCTAGCTTGTGGCCTTCTCGCCCGCCCCTCGCCCCCCTTGCCTTCGCCTTGAAGTGGGCTCAGCTAGCCTCACAGGGGCCTGTCCCCAGCCCGGACTGTCCTCCAGCCCCTGGGGCCGCCCCAACTACCTGCTGCGGGCCGGCCTGAGCGCAGGAAGCTTCCTGGCGGGGAACTTTCACTTTCAATTTCCAACAGCGTCCTGAGCCCATCACCCCTGAAGATACTCCGGCACCCTAGGGACCTTCTGCGGGGGCACCCC
>PVJH01047824.1:0-11103 GCA_004026705.1 Nesogale talazaci | reverse complement strand
GTGTCGCTCACAAGTTGAGGCCGAGAACTAGTACAGCAGCCCCTCCTCACTGGTCCAGCCACCAGAGAGCAAGCGAGAAAGGGGCAGGGCCACAGATCCCCTTTGCCCTCTTATCAAACGGCGACCTAACGAATCCCACATGTTCCTATTGGCCAGGTTGGCACAATCAACTTGACTATTGCAGGCTGTGACGTGCAAGGTCGGCAGTTCAAACCCCCCCCCCCCCACCACTTACTCTGAAGGAGAAAGACAGAACTGTCTACTCCGGTCAATAGGTAGCGTCTCGGGAACTCACACAGCGACCTTGTCCTGTAGGGTCACTGTGAGTCGGCATCGACTGGAGGACAGTGAGGGGGGCTTTGGGGAGGGTTGTGAGGTGGACTCTCCTGGGGGCACACAACCGCTCCAGCACAGTGGCTTTATTCCTACTCTTAAAATCACCCACCAAGCCGAGTCCACTGCTGCGGAGTCCCTGCTAATGCATGGCGAGCCCCTGCTGGTGTCCGAGCTGCTGGTGGAAGCGGCTGCATGGTGATGCCGACCACGGGCTCACAGCCCAATCTCGATCTCCTCCCCCAGGGGTAACCACACCTCCCCCCAGGTGTAACCACCCCCCCCCCCCCAGGTGTCACCACTGCACCACCCAGGGTTCTTGTTTAAATAAAGAGCCCTGCTTTGCTGCTTTTCACTGAGATAGATAGGGAGCTGATTCCACCCCAAGATCAGGATCAAGGCCAGACCGCGTGTTCTTACCAGGTCTCTTGACTTTTGTAGCAGAAGGGAACCCTGGTGATGTCACAGTGATGTCGGCAGTTTGATCCCACTCGCTGCTCGGGGTGAAGCTACACCCTCAGGGACGGTGGACTTGGCTCACTGCTTCGTCCTGCAGGGTGGCTGTGAGTCAGAATCGAGTCGATGGCAGTGAACAAGTCGGTGCATGAAAGCAAGGGAAAGCAGTCCACCTGGATGAAAAATGAACCTCTCTGATGAGTGCCCGCGTTTGTCGAAAATCCTAAAGAATCCACCCAGAATGCTGCTAGAACCAAGAGGTGGAGGGAACAGGGTTGAACACTACAAGATGAGCGCTCAAAACGCATTGTATTCTCCTGTACCAGCAGCAAACTCTTCATCCCCAGTTATTTTCTGGCGTCCCCTTCCTCCAAATAAAAATCCCACCAGCAGAGACCAATGATAGAGAAGTCTATATAGATATGCAAATAACCCAGAAACCCCCCCCACACACACACTTTTTTCTTAAGTTAGAGGTCTAGAACCCCTGAGACAATGACCCTTAGACACTCATTGGGACGGAACTCACTTCCATGGCTCAACTTCCAGCCGAACAATATCCTGGCCCCAAAAGGGGAGAGCAGCACCCAGAACAGCAGCACTCCCTCACTCCTTTGAACAAGCATAGGTGGAAGATGAACAGGGCGACATTTGCCCAGGGACAGAGCTCAACCAGGGAGGGATGGGAAAGAAGGACAAAGGGGAATAAGGTACAGGGGGAGGATGCAGAAAGAGTTGTGTCACACTGTGGGCCTGGCCTTCGGTGTCACACAGCATGGTGCCTGTGAACTGTTGAGTAGAAAGCCATGGCCTGTCGACTTTCACTCACTCCTGATCAAAAGTTACACCCACACAAGCTAGCAGACGTACATTTCCCTGGCTGCGAGGCTTAATAGAAAGCTAGAGTCATGACATCACCAAGTGAACTGGGCTGTACCTCCAAACCACCTGCAGCCATTGGTCTTAAAGGCCGAAGCTCCCTCGTGTGAGAAGAAGCAGATGACTACTAAGTAGCCCAAGGGCAAAGAACTGGTGGTGGTTGTGGGTTTGGTCTGAATCTCTTGCCTTGAGGGTGCCCAAGAAATGGTGGCCCAGAGCTGGCATACAGTGACTCTTTTAATACCCACCTTGCTCTATTATGATAGGTATTAATCTGGTAGTCATGGCTCTGCCGTTGTGAATGGATATCACTGGGAGATTTGCCCTCTCACCAACCCCCCCTTGTTTGTGCAATGTCCAGTCATCTCTGGACATCTCTCCAAGGCAGTAATTCACGGGTTGTGCTTCATAGTTGACCTAGACTTGTATGAGTCCCTTTTCTTTTCAGTGTTTTAAATTCTGTACCATGGACTCATGACACTCTCCATGCATAGGGGCTACACATGGAGCAGCTAACTGCAGGGTCAGCAGTCTGAAAGCACCAACCAGCTTCACGGGGGTGGGGGGAGAGGGGGAACGGACAGATAAAGCTTTCTAATTCTGTGCCGATTTGCAGGCTCTGAGACTCCTTGGGGGAGTGATGCCCCAGGGGGATAATTGATAATGTTCTCTAACCTAAAAATGGCAATGGGGTCTCTAACGTAAAAGGTAAACGGGAGACAGAGATAAACCAGAGATAAATGACTCGATTTTGGGGCTTCGTGCCAGAAGGATGCATTTAATTCTAGCCCCAATCTAAGAGCATTTAGGTCTTATGACATGGCCCTGCTTGATGTGTGATTTCGTGAAGAGATCACTGAAGATACCGGCGCTATAGCAAAGTGTGGTGAAGAAACTAGTTGGTGCCCGGTTATCAGAAAGAGTAGTGTCTGGGCTCTTAAAGACTTTCAAACAGGCAACTATCTCAATGAAGCATCAACCAAGTCCACATGGAAGAAGCACAACAGCCTGCATGATTCAAGGGTTACAAATAACATACTGTATATTCTCCTGTATAAGGCGAGTTTTCAGGACATTAAAAAAAATCATTTTATTGGGGGCTCATACACTCATCACAATCCATCCATCCATCCATTGTTTGTCAAGCACATTTGTACATTTCTTGCCCTCATCATTCTCAAAACATTTTCTTTCTACTTTGAGCCCTTGGTATCAGCTTCTCATTTTCCCCCTCCCCACTGCCCCCTCCCTCATGAACTCTTAATAATTTATAAATTGTTATTATTTTGTTATGTTTGTTTGTTATGTCTCCCTTCACCCACTTTTCTGTTGTCAGTTCCCCTGGGAGGAGGGTCTATGTAGAACCTTATAATCGGTTCTCCCTTTCTACGCCACCTTCCCTCCACCCTCCCAGTGTCACCACTGTCACCACTGGTCCTGAGG
This sequence comes from Nesogale talazaci, assembly GCA_004026705.1. NCBI lineage: Eukaryota > Metazoa > Chordata > Mammalia > Afrosoricida > Tenrecidae > Nesogale > Nesogale talazaci. The sequence goes on along the minus strand of PVJH01047824.1, from coordinate 7,992 downwards.
GATTTGTCTGCCCTGGATTCCCTGTGTTTCCAGTTCCTATCTGTACCTAGCAGGATTTGAAAGGTAGAATTGGGATCATGATAGTGTGGAGGGGGAAGCTGGGGGTGGGGCACAGGGGAGGAAGCATGTAGGAACTAGAGGAAAGTTGCATATTTCATCATTGCTGTACTGCACCCGGATTAGCTCCGTCTCCTCCCTGTGACTCTTCAGTAAGGGGGTGTCATGTTACCTACCAATGGACTTTGGGTCCCCAATCTGCACTCCCCCTTATTCACAATGATAAGATTTCTTGTTCTTTGAAGCCTGATACCTGATCTCTTTGACACCTTGCAGTCACACAGGCTAGTGTCAGCACATTTTTAATGCAGTTTCCATGGTAAAATTAGATGCTCGGCTGATATTCAGGTCGGCTTATCCTCAAGTATAAGCACTCCCAATTTAAATGAGGAAATGGTTACATTGTGCAGACTTGCTTTGCAGAAGGTTATGCGTGACAGAATCCATTTGGATGTCGCCTCCAGCGCGCCCCTCGGTCATCGTTGGGAGGTGTGACTCGCCCTGTTCCCAGACAGAGAGCACTGTACAGTCGATTACGGCAGACAGGTAGGTCAGAAGGGGATACCTTGTCATGTGAGATCCCTTCAGACCCATTTTAAAGCTGTTTCAGTTTAAAAAAAGAAAGAAAGATGGAGAACACTTGGAGCATCCCTTCCGATCATGGACCAGGTTTGTGCATAGCCCTATCCAACGATGGAGACCTTGCCCGTGGTCACAATGACGTCACTACACGCTTGTCGGAACTCACCCAGCCCTGTACTTCAAATTGCTCCATTTTACTCTATGTCAACGACACTTCGATGCGGCCGGCTTTAAATCAATCGATCAATAGGTGCACAGAGACCCCGGTATTAGGACAAATCCAGCCTTCCATTCTCTGAGCTCCTTTTTCTTCAATAACAGTGGAGTCCGTACTGCCTGAGATACAGAGTGCTACTGGATTACAAATCTGAAGACGTACCAATGCTGCTACGGAAACAAAACCAAAAAACTCCCTGCCGTCGAGGCAAAGCCAGCTCCCTGTGACTCAGTAGGACAGGATAGAACTGTCCCTGTGGGTCTCTGACCCCATAGACTCTTTACCAGAGTAGAAAGTTCTGTCTTTGGCCTGCAGAGAGACTGGTGGTTTTGAACTGCCCATCGCAGCAGGCCAACTCATACCCGCCGCACCTCCTTATACTTGACTGCTTAGTGGATTGCTTCCAGGTCGGCATGCTTCAGTCGCAAGTGACGGAAGACCCAAATGGCTACACACGCCAGTTACGTTTTCCCATATAACAGACACTCCCATTTTCGTGGTCTAGGGCAGGTGCCTTGCTTATTTATGCCAGTGCAGACCTGAGCTCTTTCTGCTCCCCCTTCCTTAGAGTTTGGGTTTGGGGCCTCACGCTTGGCATAAGGTGACTGCTGTGTTGTGGTCCAGACGTCATCCCAGGGTCCAGGCAGGCAGGAGTGGGCAGATGACGTGGAGCTGTGACCTCTTTATTGGAAAGGAAAGCTCTTAGCATGTTGTTGTAGATGGACCCTCACATCTCCTTAGCCGGAGCTTGGCTCACCAGGGCCCTTTGGTGGCCAGGGCATGCAGAGTCCATGGCAGAGGTAGACAAATCACATTTCGCTCCTTCTGTCTCTGCGATCAGAAGACAGCGGCGTGCTTCCAGGACACAGAAGGGGAGAGGGGGGAGTGTTGGGAGGAAGAAGCTGGTTGGACGGGCAGTGAACCGGTTCTCCCCATCCTCCTTGACGACTGGTTGTGGTCTCGTGTGTAACGCCTCTGCCCTGGCAGTGTTTGTCCTAGTTCACAGTCCCCGAGGGAACGTTTGGAAGATACCGATACTCTTTAGCTTTGCGTATAAAGTGCTTTCTTATAGATTTTTTTCATCTGGGCCTCACAGCAACCCTTGGAGCTAAGTATTGAGCTGTTAGCTTCATTTTCCAGTTGAGGAAGTTGAAGGAGGTTGTGGGCCTTGTAAAAAAAAAAACAAAAAAGAACAGTAGGACTTCCTGGCTTCAAACCAGAGCTCGTGTCTCCCATTGAAGGGGCTGGAGGACCTGTTGACTAGTGGTTTGACAGTTCAGTAGTGTGTGTGTATCCCAGAGAGGGGTAGGGGCTTGCCGAGGGGACCCGGACAAATGGCTGCAGGAGCTCCTGGTGTTTTCCGGAGTGGGAGCTGTGCAGAGGGACTGGACCGGAGTGGACCCTCCAGGTGGGCAGAGGAGCCTGGGGTCAGGACGTGGAGCTACACCACCAAGACTGGAAACCCGGTCAGCAGGCAGTGAGCAAGGGCAGTGTTACCCCTGGTACTTCACCGATGTAACCAAATACAGAGCAGAGGCGGGACGCAGTGGAGGGCTGTGGGAGCCGATTCCGCCACCAGTATCAACAGCCGAGATTCAGATTTGCAGCCGGAAGGGTGGACTGTGTAGTCCAGGGGTTCTCACCGAGATCTGGCTATAGTGGGGTCCTTTGGGGAGCCAGGAGGGCCTTTTCCGAGTGCCAACTCCAGGGCCCGCTCCGGAGAAGCAAGAAAGCACGGTCAGGAGGTAGTGCCCGAGAGTGCCAACACTGACAGGTCCAGGGACCATGACCTTCACGGGGGGTGAAAATGAACTTGACACATCGAATGAGAGGAGGAGAGCAGGAAAATGCCATCATGTTAGGGATGGGTAATGATGGTAATGATGGGTAATGTGCCGCTTAGTCCTAAACCCACAGCCTGTTGCTACTCGGTCAATTCTGACGTACAGTGACCCAAAAGGGGGGTTCTAAGAGGAGTCCCGGGATCGCCGTGGTGACCCCAGTGGGCTCCTCACTGCACAGTCAGCAGCTGGAACCCAGCAGCTGCTCCGAGGGAGACAGGCAGGGCCCTCTTCTTCCGGAAAGAGCGCCAGCCCCGGAAACCCACCGGGGCGGTTCTGCCCGGGCCTGCAGACATGCGACGAGTCGGCCTCAGCTCGATGACAGGGAGAGCTTATTTAGTTATTTTTTATCTGAAGACTGCAAATCTTTATGGGCTTGATAGTCTTCAAATAAAAAGATAAATAAACTCACAGTCACCGGGTCGATGCCGACTATAAATCTTTATGGGACAGCGCAGGCCTCAGTCCCAACTATGTGACCCCCTCCACCCCTCCTCCAGAAGAAGGCACTTCAGAGGACAGCACTGGAGAGGGGCGCATCTGATCAGAGCGCACAGGAGCAAATGAAGAAGGAGGTAGTGAGAGTGGGACACATCCTGGCCCACCAACCCCGGGGATGACTATTGCTGCTCAGAGCAGCCAATGCACAGAGAGGACCAGAGGGCCGGCCCCACCATGAGACACCATGTCCCTCACTGACCCGTAGCACTGAGGGACAACACTGGAGGCACAGTGCAGGAACGGTGTCCCATCTGACCCCACCACACTGGGGTGAAACACTAAGAGCCTGCTACGGAGCAACGCAATGAAGTCCCCGAGGAATACCAAAAATGGACTGTGGGGCCAGGGCGTGGACCTCGTAAAGGTCAACAAATAGACCTTGAACTATTTCCAGGCTTTTTTTTTTGTGCCCTTGGCTTTTTGTTGTTATAGTTTTATTTTCTTTTGTTGCTTTGTTTTGCTCCGTCTTGTTTTCGTGCTTCTTCTTATCTCTGCATCTCCTGGGCCTTCAGAGGACCCTGGCTAGTGGGTGGTCAAGCTCTGGCTAATGAGATGTGAGGGACTGTCTCCAATACATCAGAGCTGGAAACACAGGGAATCCAGGACAGATAAAACCCTCAGTACCAATATGAAGAGTAGCCATAGCAGGAGTGTGAGAGTAAAGCAGGAGGGAGAAAGGGGGAACCGATCACAATGATCACTATATAACCCCCTCCCAGGGGGACGGACAACAGAAAGATGGGTGAAGGGAGACAGCGGTCAGTGTAAGACATGAAAAAATATATATACATTATTAAGGTTTATGAGGGAGCAAGGGTGGGGAAGGGGGTAATGAGCTGAGACCAGGGGCTCCAGTAGAAAGAAAACGTTTTGAAAATGACGACGACAACACATGTACAAATGTGCTTGACACAATGGCTAGATGGATGGCTAGATGTGATAAGTGTTGTACGAGCCCCCAATAAAATGATTTAAAAAGAAAGAAAGAAACCGATGATGGCAACATATGTACAGATGTGCTTGACACAGAGCGTGTATGCATTGTAATAGAGCTGTACAAGCCACCAATAAAATGATATAAAAAATCTTCATGGGAGTAGACAGACTCTTATTTTACTACCACCCCCACCCCAGGGGTGGCTGGTGGCTTTGAACCACCGACCTCAAAGTCAGTACTGCGATGCTTACCCCACAGCACCACTAGCATGGGCACACTTACTGTGTGTGGGGGGCACTTACTGCACGGTGGGCTGTTCCGCACTGTCTCCCAACCTGCCCGAGTTCGGCATTGTGCCTCTTCTCATTTCCCAGAGGCAGAAGAGTCAGGCTTGAAGCTGCTCCGACCGTGGAAGTCACAGCCCGTCCGGGGTGGAGCTAGAGTTCAAGCCCAGCCTGACTTCAGGGGACACCGATAGCCGACTGCTGCACCCCACCGTCTCCCGGGGCGTACCTTGCCGACAGCAGGTGCGCGTGGGAGGTCCCGGTTGAGGCATCCGTCACGGGGGTCCCCGGGGAGGCAGGATACAGAGGACATGCATCCAGGAGTGACCTGGGGGTGGGCAGGGAGCCACTGTGGGCCGGCCGCTGCATGATGCGAAGATGTGGCTCCATCCCACCCTGGCCGCTGCCCAGAGAGGGCCGAGCAAAGAAGTGCAGGACGTGGCCGTCCCGTGGACACAGTGGACAGCTGATGAGTGAAGCTTCATCCGGCAGCAGGCACAGAAAGAGACCTTTTACAAGGCAGGCCCCTCAGGCAGGAAGCCAGGGGGTGGACGATTGTAACCTCCTGGGAGCCCCGAATAGACGAGAAGGTCCCGGTCGATTCAGTGACCAATCTCTCAGGGCAGGAAAAGTGGTTTGAAACAGGTGGTGGCTGCACAGTGGGAATGAGACCCCATGTGACACCACTGTGAGGGACGGTCAGCTGGACAGTTAGCGGCCCTTTGTGCCAGTAAGGCCCAACCAGTTATTCAGCAGTACGGCTCAGTGGTTACACACTAAGCTGCGATCTCCAAGGCCAGCAGTTTGAAACCACCAACTGCTCCTTGGGAAAGGGATGAGGCTCTGTGCACTCATATAGAGTGACAGTCTCAAAAAAACAAACAAACAAAAAAGAGATAGTCTCAGAAAACCACAGGAGTGGTTCTGGCCTGGCCAGTAGGGTCACTGTGGGTCCGAATTGGCCCAATGGCTGCGGGTTGGGCCACTGGAGTCTGGGGCAGTGCAGCTTCTCAGGATCGGTCGCAGCTGCCCAGCCAGCAGGCCTCACCCTCCTCTCTTCCCCAGGGAAGCTCTAAGTGTGAGAATCCCGTGGGATCGGCTGGAGCAAGCTCCAGATTATAATTTGCAGATGTCGGTACTGCGTGATTAATGACCATCGATTGGCAGTGTGACTCCTCCCCCACCAGAGGGGCAGGAGCGTTGGTGCCCACCCCTCTCGGAGCCCATCACCCTGTGCTTCAGAATCCATGACTGTCACAAAGCCGCACGCCGCTGGCTCTGCCCAGGGCCCCCTTTGTTGTTGTTGTTGTTGAAGATGAGAGGCAGGTTTGCCTTTCCGGCTGGTCATTTGAAAGAGCCGGTGGCGCGGGTGTCGTGTCCACACAGAAGCCCAGGGAAGAGATTTCAAACACACCCGCTGGACACCCCCTGGAGTGCGACGGTGAGCAGGACCACTGCAGAGCCGAGCTTGAGGGCTGTCAAGGAGGGGCAGCCGCGGATGGCGTTGGTGCTGCGCTAGGCCAGGGGAGCCGTCCCCGTCGTGCTGAGATAGAAAGGTCTGGCAGTCACGTCTAGGAGATTTGTAAGAAGCGGCAGCCGCAAAACAGTTCCTGTCTGGGGGATTGGAGGTGGTGACTGTTTCCCCCTTGGGTTTCAGAGGACACTTGAACCCCGGGTTTTCAGCAGCGCTGAAGGAGGAGGGGGGTTCCCCCAACCCACCTTTCTCAGGAGAATGGCGAGACGTTCTGCTCGCATAAAGACGGGAACCCTTCATAGGGTTGACTGAGTCAGAATGTATGGCAGTGGGCATGTTGGTGGGGTCCCCCAGTAGCCGTGGAGAGCCTGCCCTGTGCTAGGGTCTGCGAACGAGCCCTGGCGGCACAGTGGTTGTTATGGGGTCGCCATGCCTCTGTGGGAGCGTTCCACAGCAGCCAGTAAGAGGACTCATGGGGCTGCTTAAACCACGAGGCTCAGCTGTTCGAAACTCCAGGCCGCTCTTTGGGAGAAAGATGCAGCTTTCCACTCCCGTGAGGAAGAACGGTCTTGGAAACCCGCAGGGGCAGTTCATTCTGCCCATTCCTACAGGGCCGCCATGAGTCAGAAGGGACTCAGTGACGGAGAGTTCGATTTGGAATTTGGGGACCCGGTGGGGTATAGATTGGGCCGTTAATCGCAATGGGTGGTTCAAGCCCGCTAGCTGCCGTGCAGGCGAAAGATGAGACTCTTTACTCCTGCAAAGACGTCCCGCCTCAGAAACCGGCAGGGGCAGTTCTACACTGCCCTCTCGGGTGGCTGGGAGTCAGCCCCGACTCCGTAGCAGTGCACTTGTCCACTGTGGGACACGGTTGGGATTGTGGCAGCTTTTGCACCCGCCCTGGTGGGTGGGGCTCACCCGACAATGGACAGACACATTTGTTTGAATTGAAGGCAACTGTGTTTTTGAAATTCTAAAACCAGAGATGCCACCGTGGTCTTTAGGGGCTGGAGTATAAACGTTGACATGGAATTAGAAACGTGCGAATGCCTTGCCCAGGTGGGGATTCCCAAGGGCAGAAAAGTGCAAACTCCGCGTGGGCAGCGGCGTGGGCAGCTATTGGCACTGCCCTCGGCCTCTGGGGCGCACCTTACACCAGGGAGTTGTGGGAGATGTTTGCAAACGCTCGCAGGAACCAGGCTGCGGTGGACCTCAGATGCCCGAAGAAGGATTTCCACCCTTGAAGACAGAGGAGGGCCCTGGAGGTACTTTGATCAGGAGGCAGTGCCTGCTGCTAGGAGGTCTTTTTGGAAGGGGGTTTGTGGGGCCAGAGTGTACACTGGCAGGACCAGGAACAAGTATCTTCCTCAGCCCTGTCGGGAGGGTAAGGTGTTGGGCAGAATGAAAAAGGACCCTGGGGACCAGGGAGGTGCGGAGAGGAACATGCGGCAGGTCATTTGTGCCAGGAGCGGGGCTGGCCGTGGTGCCAGGCGTTCAGTGTGAGCTCACTGAGGGCTGTGTTGTGCTGGGTGCTGGGTGCCCACTATCTGCGGACAGCATTGGGTGGCGTGTGGCTCCCTCTCCTGTTGGTAAAACAAGGGACCCTCAGGCCTGGGGACGGGGGAGAGTCCTGTCTGCACCTTGGAACCATTGGGGTGCTTGTTTGAAAATAGGCATGCTTGGGTCCCTGAGTTTGTGGTTTGGGGGCGCCGCCCAGGCAAGACTCTGGTTTTGTGCTCCTTTAAGCTCCTGGATGATTCTAGGAGTGTTTTGTAAATGACCAGCTGCTCCTGGAAAGGCGGAGAGGTGCGGGTCCATTCCGAGGTGCCGCAGAAGAAAGAGCTGGCTATCTGCTTCCCAAAGACCAGCAGTTGGAGACTTCACTGGGACGCAAGCAGGGTCGCTGGGGGGAGGAGAGTCGGCCCGCCGGCGCCGGGGGGGAAAAGATGACTACTCTGTGATGCAGGCAGGGCCGACCCCGCTGGGCTGGGGGAAGGGGGCCCGTGCAGCTTGAGCGGAGTCGAGATAACTGGAACGAGAGAGGGGTGCAGTGCCCACGGAGGGAGCGGTGCTTCTGCAGAGCGCACAGCACCAGCCAT
>PVJH01047823.1:0-11103 GCA_004026705.1 Nesogale talazaci | reverse complement strand
ACCAGCCACAGTGCAGGAGAAAGAGGTAGAAGTCGGCTTCCATAAAAAGGACAGCCTGAGAAAGAAATCCTGTGGGGAGTTGCATTCTGCCCTAAAGGCTCCCGATGCATCAGGATGAATGTGTGTTTAGTGGTGCCAACAGATCAGCTGACTAGTAACCAAAAGATTGGCAGATCAAACATACCCAGAGAGACTTCTCGGTAGATGATCCTGACACTCTGACCTGGAGAGGTCTCAAGCCTGGAAACGCACAGAGGCAGTTCTATCTGTGGATAGAAGTCAGCATCTATTCAAGAGCAGTGGATTGGCTTGGACTTGCTTGGAGTGGGGCCCAGACCTCCGCACGGCTGTCAAGCTCTCTGGTGATGTGGATGCTGCTGGTCTACAGACCACACTTTGGGTAGCAAGGAACAAGGCCATCATTTCCACCCCGCAGGAGTCTGAATATCATGCTACTTCAGGCTTCGCACAGGCTCATGCACTTAAGGTTGCAGGTGGTGCACAACCTGAGGTCCGTGCCAGGAGAGGATCAAGACAGAGCAGAGACCTGCCTCCGTGAGAGGACTCTGCAGTGACTCCTGCCAGCAAATCACCTGCAGGGGCTGGATGAGACCAGCCCCTTTGTTCTTGGTGCATCTGGAGTGGGTTGCATGTTGAGCCGCTCACTGCAAGGTCAGCGGTTTGAAACCACCAACTGCTCCTCTGAAGAAAGATGAGGCTTTTCTTTACACGCCTGTCAATAGTTACAGTCTTGGAAACCCACAGGGTCCATTCTACACTGTCCTACAGGGCTGCCGTGAGTCCCAATCAACTTCATGGCCTTGAGCTTTAGAGACAGTTTTTCTGGAAGTCTGGGAGGCTTCGGGTATAGTCTGGCCCTCACAGGATCCAATTCCAATACACCTTTCAGTCGTTATAATGTTCTGGGATCCAAGAGGGTCCTTCTGATCATGGAACATATGGAGGTTGAAGGTAGGTGTCCCCCCCAATGGCACCTTGAAAGAAAGACCTGCTATTCCCGAGTCTACTCTGCTTCCCCTCTAAGTCCCCTGAAGACCTGGATGAGAACCTGAGACCACCACGAATCAGTCAACTCCACAGCAACTGGTTTGCTTTGCTCGTTCGTTGGTTTGTTAAAAGACGCAGGCTGACAGCAGGTCCTGCATTGAGTTAAGAGATACTCACAGCTCAGCCCGTTCTCCCACTGCGCGAACCCCACCCCTGGCTTCATGTACATCTTCATGGAGACCAAGACTCTGTGCTCTGAAAACGTCCCTGGCTCTAGTCCCTCATTGTGTTGGGGAAACTTGCTGCACTAGACTTTGCAGTGTTCAAAAGCAAGCGTGTTACTTTGAGGACTAAGGTGTGTCTGAACCAAGCCATGGTATTTTCCATTGCCTCATATGCAGGTGAAAGTTGGTGTGTTAGTTCGGGTAGACTAGAGAAACAAATTCATAGCCACGCAAAGGGATATAAAGTAAAGGTTTATATACAAGAGGAATGGAACATTGAGAAAGCATCCCAGTCCAGTTCAAAGTCATAAGTCTGATATTAGCCCATATGTCTGATACCAGTCTATAAAGTCTCCTTCTGACTCACGAAGTCACAGGCCAGTGGGTACAGTGTCCCAGCTCTGATAGGGGTCCCCTCATGGTTCCTCATTTCCAGGACTCAGGGTCCATCAGAGTATCCACTGATGATAGAGACATCTCACTGCTGGCAGGGGTGGTTTTTCTGGCTTCAGAGGTCTGATTCCATCAGGGTAAGCCATGTGGCTTCTCCTCCGGCTCCGCTCCTCCGATTCTTCAGACAATGCCATCTTGTCTTGTAAGTCAAGCGACTCCCAACAAATGGGAAAATGGCCTCTCATCTTCATGAGGGAAATACCGTGAGACTTCCCAGAATTCTCAGGCAAAGGCCATGCCCACACAGAGGCCTCATTGGCTATCTCCAGATTGACAGACTAGACTCCACCCCTACAGTTGATTATTGACTAAGGAAGACTGTAGAAGTAATCCATGCGTGGGAATGATGGTGCTGGAGAAAAACGGAGAAAGTACCATGGACTGCCAAGAGAACAAACAAATCTGTCTTGAAGGAAGTGCAGCAAGAATGCCCTGTGGAGGCGAGACTGGCAAGACTTCATCTCACGTACTTTAGACATGTCAGGAGAGCCCAGTTCCAGGAGGAGGACATCGTGTGGAGGGGCTCTGACAAAAGATTTGACAAGATAGATGGACTCAAGCATAAGAGCAGTGGTGAGAAAGCACAGGACCGGACATACCTGCCTATGAACGACAGGGCCGCTCTGGGTCGGAACGGACTTGACAGCACCTCACAACACAGCCCCAGCCGCCTCTAGGGCAGCGGTTCTCAACCTTCCTCATGTGCAACCCTTTCATACAGTGCCTCATATGGTGCTTACCCTCAACCATAAAATCATTATTATTATTATTATTATTATTATTATTATTTTTTAGGCATCACTGCCCTGGTGGTGGGAGTAGGAGGCCCAGCCTTTGCTCCTGGGAGCCAGAATTGAACCTCCATCCCAGTGGGCCACAGTCCCACGCACAACCACTATGCCACTGGGGCTCAGCCCCATAAAATTATTTTCGTTGCTACTTGATAACTGACATTTTTCCTACTGTAAGAAATCTGCCCACTGCTGTGAAAGGGTCGTTCGACCCCCAAAGGGATTGTGACCCACAGGTTGAGGACTGCTGTGCTAGCCCGAGATGGGGCTGTGGCCCTGTCTGTCCCCAGTGCATTGGGAGCGTGAGTGAAGTCGGGCATGGTGGATGCTCCCTCTGGTCTGTAGGATGGAAAGCCGGGAGAGGAGAGGGTGGCCACATGAAATAGCTCTTGAAGTCGCCGGACACAGACGTCTACTTCATGGGTGCCCGACTGTGACCAGGGCTGAACAGGCATCTTCGTCATTTGCGGTTTCTGAGTTGGTTGGCATAGCAAAGTTACTTGTCTGGGACATGTGTCCACCGCCCTGAAGATCCCCACCCCCATGGCCAGTGACTGGCTAGCGGGAGAGTTGGCACTGGAGTGTGGCTGTCTGCTGTCCAGAGTCCTGGACCCGACACATTATAGATGAAATGCTATGCCATCTTCACCTGGGTCCCGCTGGGACCTGGATGGCAGCCACTGTGTCAGTCCATGCTGTAGTGGGGCGTCTTCCTCTTTTGGGGGGTTGGCGGTATGCTTTACCAAGCATAGAGTTCTCGAGGAACTGGCCCCTCCTGGATACTTATCCAAAGTGCACGAGACAAAGTCTTCCCCTCCTTGCTTCTAAGGAATAGCCTGGCCTTATGTTTCCAACACAGATTTTCTGGAGTTTCCAGAAAATCAAGCTACGTCTTCCAAAGCTGAGGTATTGGCTTCCAGCATCCTGTTCAAGCACCTATTGCTTTTTATCACCCAGTGTGCCCGCCCACTGGTATTTCACCACTCTACCCATCCTTCTGGGTCTTCGTCATCTTTGGACCTCTGGGGCCATGCTCCCAAAGGTCAGCATTAGGGGAACATCAAGCTTAATTAACCCCTCTGTTTCCCTGGTAAGTATATATAATTACACTCCAGCTGCAAGAGGAGCCTGAGATGAAAAGGGACGACTGGGTGTGGGTGGGTAATAAAAGCTTCCCTGAGGAGGTGCTTTATCTACCCAAGCTTCTGTAACAAATTACCCAAATGCGGACACTTAGGACAATGCAAACAGGCTCTCCTGCCCAGTTCTGGGGTCCAGACCAAGGTGTTGGAAGAGTTGGGCCCTGAGAATTGGGCCTCTGCTCCAGCGTGCCTTGCCATCCCTTGTTTGGGGGCATGCCCCTGCAACCTGGGCCTCTGTCTTCAGTTGGCCTTGTCCTTTGTGTGTGTGTGTTGTCCTCTCCCTTGGTGGTGCAAGAGATAAGTGCTCAGTGCATTTCGAATTCACCTAGTGACTCTGTGGGGGAAAGACCAGCTGGTCAGTTTCTGTACAGACCAAGGCCAGACTCTTGACTGTTGAGTGGAGTCCGAGTCATAGCAATACTCCAAGACAGAACTGTGGAGGAGAACTACCCCATGAGGTTCACAGGTTGATGAAACAAGCTTGCCAGATCTTTCTTCCACAGAAAGAGGTGGTCTGAACAGCTGACCTTTCAGTTAGAAGTCAACCACCTCACCTCTGGGCCACCAGCCCTTCCTTAAAGATGATGGTTTCGAAAACCTTATGGGGCCATCTACTCTGTCACATGGAGTCACTCTGAATTTAAAATGAACTCGGCAGTCCCAGTAGTATCTCTTCTCTTATAGCAACACTTGTCATCTGGTGGAAGACCTTCCTGAGTCATCTCAAGAGCCTCATCTTCTTTACACCTGTAAAACCACTTCTTTCATTTAAGGCCACTTTGGCAGGTTCTGGTTCAATGCACGTTTGCGTATGGGATTGGGAGTTGTGGATCACAGTTCAACCCACTATGGGAGGCAAGGAGACGAGGCACTCCATCGCCATCCACTCCAAGAATTCTTGGTCACTGCCATTGGATCCACAAGACTTCGCACCCACCAGCCCGTGATCTTTCTGCATCATTGCATGTGGCTGCGTGAGTCTGAAGAGGGACTTAAGGACTTGAGATGGACTGGGTTGGAATGTTTTCTTGATGTTTAGAGCTTCCTGATATAGAACTTTTTACACACACACACAATGCTTGGCACAGAGCTCTGTGTACTGGGAGTTTCCATCTCTTCTATGGCCTGCTATGGAAGTACATCCCATTCTACAACAGCTCTCATGCAATATGGACAGGTGTCCATCCACCTGTCCCCAGGTGTTCTCTTTGCCCATACAATAGTACACAGCCACGGGAGGCAGCCTTTCTTTTCACTTGTCTCTCTTTAGTACACTGCCATCCAGTCGATTCACACTTACATGTAGGGTTTTTGTGACTGTAAATCTTTAAGGGAGCAGACACAACTTCATCTTTATCCTTCGGAAGGGTTCATGACTTTGAACCATGAATCTTGGAGTTAGCAGTCCAACATTCACCCACTTGTGCCAACTTCTCATGTGTGTTTATGGGGCTTATTTCAGGGTGCCAGTATTTGAGGGGAAGTCATACCACCTATTCCCCATGCTGAGGAGAGCAAGGCAGGCCACCCTGGTCAGCTAAGTGCAGTCAAGTGACTCACCTGACAGGCGTCAAGTAACTGGGTGCAGGAGGCTGATGGAATCTGACACAGGCTGACCCTTGGGATGTCCGGAAGAGCCTTGCTGAAATGGAAACAGAATGCCTTTGCAAACTCCTGAGCTTTTCAAAATGAATTCCAGGTAAATGACTGCGTTATGAAGCTGAGACCCTGAGCAACAGCAGGATCATGGGAAGTGTGGAAATGAAGATGTTCGCCATATGCTGCTGGTCGGCTTCCAAGGTGTGAATGTCATGCCCACCCCTATCAGCTACTCTGGCTAATCAATCAATACCTTTGTGTCCTGGGTTTCGGGTCACAGGTGGCTCCACCGGAAGAACCTGGGTACCCCTGCCCTAGTAGAATGCCAGGAATGTTGCTTGTTCAGTCCTAAAACAGGGCTATCCCTCACAGGGGAAGCTTCCAGAAGGCAGCTTTTGTTAGGTGCCCACTGGGTCGATTCTGATTCGTGGTGAGCCCCTAGGGCTGGGGAGAACTGTTCCCTGGTGCTTTCTAGGCTGTGATCCTGGGAGGGCACATTGCTGGGTCTTCCTCTCTCAGAGCTGTGGGGTGGATTTTGAACCATCAACCTCAACTTCTACTGAATGTCTCCACCAGGACAGCAGTGGAAGTTAGCACCCAAACACAAACCCACTTCCACCAAGTCAATTCCAACTCACACCAGCCCAATAGCAGGTTTCTAAGGCTGCCTGTCTTTCTGGGAGCAAGCGGCTTGATCTCTCTGCTGTGGGGTAGCCGCTGGGCTTAAACTGCTACCATTGATTTAGCAGGTCAATGCTTAACTCACATCACCACCCGGCTTCCACAGAAAGTTCATTAGGGTAACTTTAACGGACATGGAAGTGCCTTCAGTCAACTCAGTGGTCTGTGAGTTGATCACGGAGTCTCAAGTGTCCCTTCTAATGAAGACAGAGGAGCATGGTGGTGTGGGCAGGTAGGTTCTGTGATGGCTTGGGCTTGGCACGTATGTGGGCCTGGAGGGGCAGCCATGCTGCCAACAAACACTCAAGCATGGTCCTCCGGTGGCAATGACATGAAGAATCAATGCCAGGAAATCTTTGGATCTGCTGATGCCAGACCTTCCTGCGACTCAGAGCCTGGGGCACCCTCAGGGCATCCAGTGTCATAATAATAGTAACAGTCCCCCCCCCCCAACTTTTCCTACATCCTTTTAAGGTTCAGAGACTTGCATTTCTATTTCTTGCAAATTTCTTAACAGCCTGGCTTACACATTCAAAATGAGGTTGATTTGGGGGTATCTTGGGGTAGCCCAGAGTCTGGAAGAAAGAACCACAGACGTCAGGGTCAGTGCCTACCAAACAGGGAAGAACCCCCACCCCCAGCAGCCCCCACGCTTCTCTGTTTCCTGCCCCCAGGTTGTGCAATGGAAAGGCCTAATCCCCGTGTCATCAAGCAAACAACTTGATCTTCCATCATGGTCATTTCCCTATTTTTCTCTGGTCTTGAGAGGACAGGCAGAATACACTAGAGAAGGGAGGATGGGGAAACTTTGCCTTGTCTACTTAGAATGTTATCAGGAGAGAAGGAGAAGGGCCGCTTGCTGGGCACCATTGAGGGCCAGCAGTAAACACAAAGGAAGATCTCAAGGAGCTGGATTGACACAGCAGATACAACCACAGTCTGGCCTAGAGGCAGGGTTGTGGGGCTGGCGCTGGAGGGGCAGTGCTTCATTCTCTTGTGTGAGGTAGCTTTGTTATGACTTGGAATCAAGTCTCTGGCCCAAAGCAACCACAGGGACCATTTCCTACAAAAAGGATACCACGGAGAGGGGGATGGGTTCAAAAGAAGAGGGTTTACTAAGGCATCGTTTTGGGGACTGGAAGTACAAACCTGAGGGTCACCATGGCCAGGGTCTTCTTACTCCAGTGCCAGAGACTCCACCTCTCCCTATCTTACTCCTCTGCGGCCACTCAGATGCGAACTCCCCACTAGTCATTCTTGTGACTCACCGTTCTTCAGGAGCCTGGCACGCCCGAAGAAAAGGATCTCTCAGGGATCCTAGTTCTTTTATTTTTTAATTTAAGTCATTTTATTGGGGGTTCATACAATTTCCATCATGATCCATACATACATCAATTGTATGCAGACCACATTTGCACACTTGTTGCATCATCACTCTCAAATGTCCTCCTTCCACTTATTTCCACCTCCCCATATTTCCCTTCCCCCACCCCTTCCCCCATGAACCTTTAATAATTTACAAATTTTTATTACTTTTTCATATTGTACACTGTCTACTGTGTCCCTTCATCCATCCTGTTATCCATGCCCCAGAGAGGAGGTTATATGTGGATCCCTGAAATTCATTTCCCTTTCTATTCCACCATCCCTCCACCCTCCCAGTATCACTACTCCCACCACTAGTCCTGAGGAATCATCTGTCCTAAATTCCCCATTTTCCAATTCCAGTGTACATCCCCTGGTCTAGCTGGATTTGTCTGGTAGGATTAGGATGATGAGAGTGGGTGCATGCGAAGAACAAGACTGTTAGAAATAGGGGGCACATGTCGGATCAACATCAGGTTCACAAGGAGGCCTCAGGTAGGTGTGCCAGGTCAAATGTAGGACATTCACATGACTCACAGCCTGTCATGGCATCTGCATCCAAGAATATTTCTCCCAACCCATAAGTCCAGAAGCATGGTCAAGCTCAGACCATCCATGGTGTTCTTCTCTGGCCCCCAGTTTAAGGTTGTCTTGTGTCAACACTGATAATATCTTCTTGAGAAACTTTAAAACCCATAAGTAGAGAGCCAGAAGACAGAACGTTGTCTTTCCTCTGACCGGTGATTCTTTGTTTAGCATGAGGCCTCCAGGATTCAAATCCCAGGAGGGGCCAATGGGACCATGTTATAAGGTGGGCTGTCTTGGTGTGATTGACATCATATGTGCTTCATCTGAGGGGAAAGGGATGTCCCTTGACTGAGACATCACACCTTGATGAACGCTTCTTCAGGGTCACTCCCATGCTGTATGGGTAACCTTAGGAGGGAACTGGTTGTGAATGGATGGTATCAGAGGTTGCTTGATGTGCTAGGGGGACATTGGTGTTATCTTGAAGAATCTTCCAGCTCTAAATTCCTATTCTCTGCACACCTTCCGGAAACCCATCATATGGGAGTCTCTAATGTGTGCCAAATTAGTCAGCATGCAGCTTTTAATTCTAATTGACTTTATGGCAATTCTGCTTACCTCTGAATTTTGAAATAAAATGGGCTCACCCTCTAACGATGCAAGCCAAGTAACTTCCATCTTCATTTGACGAGTTTGGCTCCTCGAATCCATCAGTTACCATCAAGGCTACGTCCCGATTCCAGAATAGAACATAATCAATATTTGTTTATTAGGCAACTGTCTTCCTGCAGCTTGCTGAGCCTAGCAAGTAAAATATTGACAACGAGACAGACCTGTTCTTACTCACCTCAAACATGACTTTCTTACATCCAATCACCAGTGACTCAGACATAAAGCAAATCCATTTTGAGTAAAACACGCAGAATCTGTGTTCCCATGTGCCTGTGGGTACTTAGAATCTAGAAATCACACACATTCACATCATCGGCTTTCCTGCCCCAGTTCTCACACTCATATTTATCCTTTCCCAATCTTTTCAACTTTTTCAGATACTAGGGTTATATTGAATATGAATTTCTTCAGCTTCCACCTCGGGCAGAAGTGCTGCCTCAAGTACTGGGAGACCCAGGAGCTAGGGATGAGTGTCCTTCTTTTGAGAGCTGTCCACTTAGGAGCAGAGTCAAGGAAGATCCTCTGGGAAGTTTGGGCTCCCAAACTCTGTCCATATCCATCACAACACCCCCCACCCCCGGCCCCGCATCTACAAGGGCTCTGACCACAATTCACAGAGATGTTTGCTTATGTGTTTCTGTGATAGTAACACAAGGCTTTGTGTTAACGTGGCTGAGCCACGGTTCTCAGGGGTTGGGCAGTGAAGATGCAGTAAGTCCTCCAAGATGAGATCTTGTCAGGAGTCTGACCTGCTACTAGTGGAAGTTGACTCAGTGGAAAAGCTTGCTTGCTTTGTTCTGGGTCTGGATCCTGCCTCTGGTGGGTCACCAGCCTTCTAGTTCTTTGGACTTGAACCAATGGGGCCTCCTGATTTGGGAAGTTGTCAGCAGCCTGCCGACTCAGGTGGGTTCTGAGTGGATGCGTGAGTTAACATGCTGGCTGAATGAGTGTGGGGAGGAGCATAGGAGTCTATCGATGCATATGTGGATCAACAGATGATATTTGTACATGCCTATTGACTTTTGCTGCAAATATATCCATGGATGTGGTAGAGTCTACAGGGGGCAAAGTTATGATAACTTCTTCCAGGATAGGAGTTCCTGGATCGGAAACCGCAGGGGCATGGTCACAGGAGACATCAAAATCCATTAAGAAGACACGGCCCTTGAAGACCATGCTCTAAATCCTACTTCAGTGGGTAGTGAGTGAGGTCTTAAAAACATGTGAGCTGCCATGTTTTGGAGCTACCACCAATCTCTCCAGGAAAGAAAAGAATGGAGAAAATCTGACACATGGATATAATTAGTCCAATGGACTAATGGACTCAGCCACTACGGCTTTGAGACCAGAAGAACTAGATGGTACCTGGCTGCCACAGCCAACTGCTCTGAAAGGAATCATAGTAGAAGGTCCTGGGTAGAAGGAAAATAAAATAAAGCTAGGTGAATCATAAATATACACTCAAAGAACTAGACCTTGTGCCCTGATTGGATAGAGAATGGTGGAAGCCCTTAGGCATCCGATGGCTCATCCTTTCAGGCAAAGAGTAGCCAGGTTTATAAGAGGCGTAAGACCACTCATGAGTTACTTACCCTGGACAATAATCAATCACTTGGGATCAAAAGGACAGCACTTACTCAAGGACAAAGTTCATAGAGATCAGGAAAGAAGGAGGGATGGGAAAAGGAAACACAGGAAGCAAGTGGGGTAAGCGATGTTACAGGGTAGGCATTGCAGTGCAGGAAACGAGACAAGAGATGTAAGAACAGCTGAATGAAAAACTGATCTGCCCCATACTTGATTCACACTTTTAAAAAGCCCACGAAGCACAGTTCTATTCTGACACACATGGACACACCCTGTGGCTGTCACTGATCTGTGTCCATCTCAGCACTGGGAGTGTAGGGGTGCAGGCTAGCCTGTCAATCTGGAGATAGCCAATGAGGCCTCTGTGTGGGCATGGTTTTCTCCTGAGAATTCTGGGACGTCTCGCGGTATTTCCCAGTTGGAAGTGAGAGACTTGGGATACACTCAACTGTCAAGACAAGATGGCAGCATAGACCCTGAGTTCTAGGAATTGGAGGAGCTGGAAGAGAAGCCACATGGGCTTACCCTGATGGAACCAGACCTCTGAAGTCAGAAAAGCCACAGAGAGACCCCTGCCCACACTGAGATGCTTCCATCGCCAATGGAGACTGCTGATGGACCCTGAGTCCTGGAAACAAGGAGCTATGGGGAGACCCCTGCCACGCCAGGATGCTTCTACTGACTCCGGATACACAAGACTCTGCACCGACTGGTCTGTGATTGTCCTGGTGTGATTGTACATGCCTCGTGAGTTGGAAGGAGACTTTATAGACTGGTATCAGACATATGGGCTAATATCCGACTTATGACCTTCGACTGGACTGGGTTGGGCTGCTTTCTCACTGTTCCATTCTTCTTGTAATGTGCACCTTTCCCTTATATCCATATGCGTGTTTATGAATTTGTTTCTCTAGTCTACCCAGACTAACACACACTCCATTGTTGGAATCAACTCCAGGGCAACGGTTAGACTGGGGGTGGGGATGGGACATGCCTTTAGATGAGTCAAGAGGGAGTCTTTGTAAAACCCTTGTGGCCGCAACTGTGGCACTG
>PVJH01047822.1:0-11102 GCA_004026705.1 Nesogale talazaci | reverse complement strand
TCTGATCTTAGCATCTTGGGTGTGAAACCCTTTGAAAAGTTGAACAGTATCAGGCATCAAAGACCCAGAACAAAAAATCATATCAATGTGAATGAGGGGGAGTGCAGAGTGGACACACCTGTGTTAGTCCGGGTACACTAGAGGAACAAATTCATAGCCACGCTTATGGTTATAAGGGTACAGTTTATATATATAAAGAATAGGACATTAAGAAAGCATTCCAACCCAGTCCAGTACAAAGTCACAAGTCCGATATTAGCTCATATGTCCGATACCAGTCTATAACGTCTCCTTTCGGCTCACAAAGCCACAGGCCAGTGAGTGCAGAGTCCCGGCTCTAGCGGGGGTCCCCTCATGGCTCCTCGCTTCCAGGGCTCAGGGTTCCCTAACAGCATCCAGTGGTGGTAGAAGCAACTCATCACTGGCAGGGGTCTCCACGCTGCTTCTCCAGCTTCAGAGGTCCGGCTCCCTCAGGGCAAAGCTGTGTTATCTCTCCTGCAGCTCCTCAGCAACTCCGACGCTGCCATCTTGTCTGCAGTTTGTTGTCTCTGAGACTCACTCCCAACAACTGAGGAGATAGCTTCTCATCTCCACGAGGGAAATAATCGTGAGATTTCCCAGACGTAACAGGAGAAAACCATGCCCACACAGAGGCCTCAGTGGCTACTCAGTGGCTATTTCCAGATTAACAGGCTAGACTCCACCCCTACATCTCAATCATAAAATTAACACAAGCACATGACTGCCACAACACCCAAAGCCCATCCATAGACAATTGGACACCCCCTTACAGAAGGGTCATAAGAAAGAGATGAATCAGTCAGGGTGTTGTAAAGCACTGATGAAACATACAACCTTCCTCTAGTTCTGTAATGCCATCCCCCCACCCCCCACTATCATGGCCCCAATTCTATCTTGCCAATCTGGCTGGACCAGAGCATGTTCATGGGTACAGATAAGAGCTGGAAACACAGGGAATCCAGGACAGATAAGCTCCTCAGGACCAATAATGAGAGTAGCAATACCAGGAGGATAAGGATGGGGGGGGGGGAATGGAAATGGATCGCATGATCTACCTATAACCCCCCCTCCCTGGGGAATGAACAACAGAAAAATGGGTAAAGAGAGACATCGGTCAGTGAAAGGCATGAAAAAATAATTTATAAATTATCAAGGGTTCTTGAGGGCAGGGAAAAATGAGCTGATACTCATTTGCCCAGCAGGACTCAGGAAATATTTTGAAAATGATGATGGCAACAAATGTACAGATGTGCTTGACACATGGATGGATTTAAGGATTGTGAAAAGAGCTGTATGAGTCCCCAATACAATGATAAAAATAAAATAAAAGATGAAAGAAAAGAGAAAAGTTGAAAAGTATTCAAATGTAAGATTTGTACATTATGTATATGTCAAACTACCATGATGTTTTTACTAAATTAAGTAGAGTGATCGATCTCTGAATATGTGCTTTGGCCTATGTACTTTGACCTACACCTTCCTTGAGCATTCTCTGACAACTGTTGTAGGGTACTGATAGCATCTTCGTGTAACTTAGTGTGGGTGTCCAAAATTTACCCGTTTTCTTGTTGGATCTCACTTGTGGCTTGCACATAATGTGATGCTGTTTCCTGCTTTTCTTGCTGAAGTTTCTTAAGTGGAAATTGAGCCATTAGTATTATTGCATTTGATTTTAAATATCCCAGTTCTTTACACTTTTCTTACATAACTTTTGGCCTGTAGGAAGTGAGATTATTTTCTGTAATCTGCTTTGTTTTGGTGTGTTTAATGTAGAGAATTTTGTCTTTAAACAAAAGTTTAATGATATAATATAGTAGTTGGCATGCCTTATTGTTCTTTAAATTACTCAGACTACTGTGAGGAATTTTGTTTTAGTCTTCAAACTTGCTATCTTGGGTTTCTATATAAACACTATATTATTGCATTACGATAACACACTTTTAAGGGTGAGCAACATATTAATTAAAAACATGTGGTTTGCACATGTTTCTTAGTCCCTAGTCTGTTTTCCATCGAGAGTTTTTGTATGTCTGTGCATGTGTAAAGACAGGAGACTGAAGGTATAAGAAAAGTTTTTTTTTTTTTTAAGGAAGTTTAAATAGAATGCTTTATAGAAGTAGAAGGGAAGGTTTGTGGTCAGCTTAAACTGTTAAAAGGCTTTGAATCAATATTGATGTATAATATGGATATTTTGAAGTTTTTTTTTCTTTGCAATAATTGTATTTATAAGGGCATTGACTTCTTTCATCTGGTATATCTTAGCATACTCATTTTTTTTATGGATGGGGAAAAGATAGATTTTTTTTGACCTTGAAGAATAGAGAAGTTGTATTCTATGATAGTGTTTCAATAGAAGTTAAGGTTCCAGCAGCTTGTAAATTCCCTTACTGAGTTTTCAGTGAGGGTTGAAGAAACAGTATTGGAGATCAGGTGACATTGATGGTGCTCTTGTCAAAGACGCTTGAAATGTGCAGTAGGCTCATGTTTAACCAATTCAAATGCTGTATATCAATTGTATGTTTGAGGGTTCAGAACATTTGTGGGAAAATGAGTTTTACCCCCTGACCTTTTGGAAGCCTCTTTATATCCTTTGGCTTTCTGAAAATGGCTTTTGAGTTACTCACTATAATCAAAAACCTGGTTGAGATAGTTTCAAGCTCATGGAATTTCACCTATGATAGTGGAGAATTGCTTCTAAAACTTGACATATCGTTACCATAAATGATACTACTTACTTTGCAGTACCAATAACTTGAGAAACAAACTTCCAGATTGCATATTTCCTTTAAACCACATTCTTGTACTCCTTCAGTTTAGCTTAGGGTTGCCACGTATAGCCTACAAGTTGTGGCTTGCCTCTATTCTCATTTTATAGCTTTTCTTATCCTATCGAATTTCAGAGAACTTACTTAACTTTTCTTAAAGTAATCCACTCCCCAGCCCCCCAGGAGGGATATATCTAGTGTAAGAGGCATGAAGGTAATTTTGTAAATAACAGGATTTGTAGAAACTTACTTTAGAAAGACTTCATTTTTTTAGCCATAGTTTTTTTTTTTTTTTTTGGCATCACTGCTCTCCGGGAGTAGGAGGCCCAGCCCCACTGCTGGAATTGAACCTCCGTCCCAGTGGGCCGCAGTCCCACGCACAACCACTATGCCACCGGGGCTCAGCCCAACAACTTTTCTTGTATCATTCCGATAGTAATTTGGACAGGAGAAAACGTTTTCCACCTCAAATTTGTAAGCGTAGCATACCGTGTAGTAAAAGGAAGTGTTTTGTGACTGTGCAACTAGCATTGTGGCCTTGGACAAGTCATTTGGCCTCCTGGAAAGGCTTATTTTCTATGCATTAGTAGGTAAAATGGGGATCAGGCTGCCTCTCTCACATCATAAGCATCATAAGACTCAACAGCTAAGTGCTCGGCTGCTAATCCAAAGGTTGGTGGTGGGAAACTACTTAGCAATTCTAGAGAGAAAACCCAGTGGAGCAGTTCTTCGCCATCCCGTGAGGTCTTTATGAGTTGGGATTGATTTGATGGCATCTTGCACAAACAACTCATATCACTGGCTTATTTATTTTAATGTTTTAGGGTCTGAACCTTTTACAGGAAAATCCCCTGCCAAGAAGCTGATTCTGACTCATGGAGACCCTATGTAGAGTTTCTGAGGCTGTCAATCTTTTTTTTTTTTCTTCTGGCATCACTGCCCTGGTGGGAGTAGGAGGCCCAGCCTTGCTCCTGGCGAGCTGCTGCTGCATTTGAACCACCAACCCTGTGGGCTGCAGTCCCACACTCAACCCCTGCACCTCCGGGGCTCAGCTGAGGCTGTCAATCTTTATGGGAGCAGATAGCGCCTTCCTCTCCCCACTAGGGATAAAAGAAACAAAACAACCAAAAAAAAAAAAGTAAACAAAAAAGAAACAAAACAACCACCACAAAACAACTCACTTCAGACTCACAGTGACTGTAGGACAGGGTGTCCCAGATTGTAAATCTTTAATTGGAGTAGAAAGCCTTGCCTTTCTGGTGGTTCCGAACTGCTTACCTTGCGGTTAGGGGACCCATGTGTAACCCCTATGCCACCAGGCCTCTTCTCCCTCCGAAAAAAGAAGCTGTAAATAGCCATAAAAATGTATTACAAGCAGTCCCTGATTGATGAATTAGTTGTGTTCTTAAAGTCTTCCTTTAAGTTGAATTTGGCCATAAGTGGGAACAATTAGGTCTGTTTAATGTTTGTCACAGAATATAGAGGATGTGGGGATTTTAAAAAGATTGTGGGAAAATGGAATTAAAAGATAATGGAATTTTCCCCTAAGCCTTTAAAACCCCTTTGTATATAATGGATCTTTGTGTGCACGCGCACGCTTGTGTGCATGTGTGTATGAGTATAAATGACAATTCCAGATACACTCTTAAGATTTTTCCAGATAAAAATTCGTTAACATTAATACAGTAATAATACTGATGTTTTGATGTATGTTGCAAATGTATGTCCATTTGTTATTATGGACCGTTGTATGTAGCTTGAATTGTTAACATTAGCCTTCACTGGCTTGGTTCTGTAAATATAGGTTGTATGTAAGTCAGATGACAGTAACCTTCTGACTGCCTGTACTATGATTATCCTCCTAGACTCTTTTTTTGTTACTTATCTTGCTTTATATTTATAGTTTTGTGTTTACTAGTATATTTTCTATACTTGAGGAAAAAAATCAGATTAACTAGGCAACTTGTTCACTACCACATGATTAACTCGATTTAAGCTAGAATATATCTTTAAAAATTATTTATATTTATATTTTAAAAATACTTTTATTAGGGATTCATTTCTTATCACAATCCATACATTCCTCCAATGTGTCAAGCATATTTGCACATATGCTACCATCATAATTTTCTTTTCTTCAGTTATTTTATTGGGGGCTCTTACAGCTCTGGTAACATTCAATACATCATTTGTATCAAGCATATTTGTACACATACTGCCATATTCATTTCAAAATATTTTCCACTTGAGCCCTTGGTAGAAGCTCCTTCTTCTCCCCTCCCCTTTTTAATGAATCATTTTATTGGGGGCTCATACAACTCCCATCGCGATCCATCCATCATCATTTCAAAGCATTCTCTTCCCACTTGAGCCCTTGATACCAGCTTCCCCTTTCTTCTTCCTCCCTCCCCTCCCCACCCTCCCTCATGAAACCTTGATAAGTTATAGATTATTTTTTTCCATAGGTACTAGAGCATAACTTAGAGTCATAACTTTTAAATAAATTGAGCTTTATGAGAATGTACTACACTTTATGATAGTACAAATATGTAACACAATGGACGTATTATTGCTTCTTCACTCAGAGACTCATCTATTATGATTTATTTTTAGTGCTTGTGTGAGAGTATCTAGAAATCTTTATTTGGTTGATGCTATGTTAGGAATAGGCATACGTTTTAAGCATTCTTGATTTCATCCTATCACCTTCTAGTTTCTTTGACTGCTGGAAGAAGTTGTAGCATTGTTCTTTTTTTTTTTTTTTTATAACATTTCATTTTAGGGCTGAGCCCTAAAATGGCGTAGTGGTTGTGCGCAGGACTGCAGCCCCCTGGGATGGAGGTTCAATTCCAGCAGTGGGGCTGGGCCTCCTACTCCCACCACCGGAGAGCAGTGATGCCCAAAAATAAAAAAACAAAAACAAAAACAAAAAACATTTCATTTTACTCACTATAGATTTTTAGTTGAAAAAGTAGTCACATTATGGATGTAAGAGAATAAAATTTGTAAAAATATCAATAAGGCGTATACAATTTATAAAAAATTATGTATTCATTGTATTTTTTGGTCTTGACTGCAAAAATTGAAAGGGCTTAAACATAGCAACAATTTTAAGGAGGCTACTGGGCCAGGCAATATTTCGTTCTGTTGTGCATAGGTTTACTATGGCTCGGAAACATTTTTAACAACAACTACAACAACAACAATAATCTTGGCATTGCATAGCTCAATTTTGTAAAGTTGTTTTCATACTTTAACAATGCAGATTCCATCTAAACTTTGATTACACTTTAAGTGAGTTTTTAAATAATCGAGTGCCTTGTCTGGTTGGATTACTGGATATCTCCTGTTTATTATTGTTAGCTCTTTTTGGATTTTTTGCCTATCCCAGTGACAATTTTCAAATCCTTCATCTTTTCAGATATCTTTTCTGTCCTCCATTCAGAACTGGGGAACTGTGGGTGCCTCTATGTTTCAGGCAGGTCTTACTCTTTCTGGATCATTGGCTGCGAGAGAAAAGAGAAGCATTTGTATTTCCTGTTATGTTTCAACTTTGGCTTCTAGTCGATGAAGTGGCAGTAGGGAATGAGGATTTGTTTTGGCCAAATGTTGACAGTGGAGATGATTGAAGGTCTGGACTCTGCTTTGTGATATGACTACCTCTGTGACTTGGTGTCAGTCTCGTCTACTCTGAGCCGGGTTCGTTACCTGTAAAATAGGAGAAGCATGATCTTGACAGTTGAGAACTTTTATAATTCTTAAGACGGATTAATTTTCGTTTCATTTTTTCAGGCAATCTTCTGACTTAAAAACAAAATAATATCATTAATGGTTTAGTCACAGATCATCAGTTTAGAAGGAATCTCAGATTATTTAAATCCTACTTCTGAAATAGCAGAAGATTATCAACTTCTTCTTGGGCAGTTTTTGTTTTTATTTTAATCACCGTAGTAATTCAGGTTCACTGTAAGAAAATGGAAAATGCAGCTGAGCTCACAAAATACCAGTGCAAGGTCATTTGTAATGCCACAGCTCAGAACCATTATTAAAATTTGGGTTGTAGTGATACAAGGGTGCTGATGCTTAAATCAGACTGCCTGGGTTTGAATTTCTGCACTCTGCCATTGCTGATTATTACTGGATCTTTGTTAAGTGCAACTCACTGAGCTTGAGTTTATTTGTAAAATAGGGTCGGTGTACCTGCCTCATAGGGCTGGTAGTAAGATTTAAATAAGGGAATGCATATAATGTAAACATACATACTCTAATATAAATATACATGCACACATATATACCACATATACTTGTGTATAAGCTGAGTTTTTCTGGTAAAATTAGGTGCCTCAGCTGATATTTGGGTCAGCTTATGCTCGTGTATAATACTATAAATCATATGACATAGCTTCTGGCATGGAGAAGGAACCCAATAATGTTAGCGACTGTATTATTGTTTGGGAGGAAGATGAAGCCTCTCCCTCCCTCCCCCCACACCCACTGCAAGGAGTTACAGAGTCAGAACTCCCGGGGGTAGATCTTCCCTCTTCTATAGCGTCAGCCTCAGCTTGATGGCAGTGAGTGTGGAATTTAATTATTATTGTCAGGTTGTGAAACTTGAATGAAACTGTCCTTGTTGTTAGTTCCTGCTGTTAGCTTCAACTTACGGTACCTGTACCTGTAACAGGACTAAACTCTGCCTAATCCTGTGCCGTCTTCATGATTGTTGGTAAATCTGAATCCACGGTTGTGGCTATTGTGTCAGTCCATGTCATTAAGGGCTTTCCTTGTTTTTACTTAGCTGCCACCAGACAGGATGTTCTTCAACCCTGACCTTTCCTGATGACTTGCCCAGAGTTAGGAGAGTGCAAGTCTCCCCATCATTGCTTCAATGGAGCATTCTGGTTCTATTTGTTCTAAGACTGACGTGTTCGCGCTTTTCCGTGTTCATTCTTTTAGTCTGCAGTGTAGTGAATATTCTTTGCCAACACCACAATTTAGGCGCATCAAATTCTCTCCTATCTTCTCTTTCCTTCTTTTGCTTTCACATGCATATGAAGGGATTGGGAAGATTTTGGTTTGGGTCAAGCACATCTTAGTCATCAAAGTGACATCTTTGTTTAAAAAAAAATTTTTTTTTAATGAATTTTTTGTTTTGTCTTTGGGTTTTTTTTGGGGGGGGGTGGGGTGGGTGGGTGCATCACTGCCCTTGGTGGTCATGGGAACTACTCAGTGCTGCTCCTGAGAGCTGCTGCTGGATTTGAACCGCCAAGCCTGCGGGCCACAGTCCCGCACTCAACCACTTATGCCACCAGGGCTCAGCTGTTTTTTAAAACTTTTAAATAGTTTTTTTTTCCCTCAGCAGATTTGTCCATGCAATTCTTTCTTGACTGCTACTTCCATGGGTGTCCATTGCTGATTCAAATAGAATGAATCTTAGACAACTTCAGTGATTCTTTCCATTTATCATGGTGATGTGTATCAGCCTATTTGTGAAAAATTTAATTTTTCTTCACATTCAAGCATGCATCACTCCAAAAACTGTATGTAATCTTTGACCTTCATCAGTAAGTACTCCAAATTGTTTTCATTTTCAGTAAACAAGGTTACATCATTTGCATATTGCAGATAGTTAATAAGTCTTCTTGTAATTTTTTTTTTTTTTAGTTTTTTAGGCATCACTGCCCTTTGGTGGTGGGAGTAGGAGGTCCTGCCTTTGCTCCTGTGAGCTGGAATTGAACCTCCATCCCAGTGGGCTGCAGTCCCGCGCACAACCACTGTGCCACCGGGGCTCAGCTCCTTCTTGTAATCTTTAAAAAATTTTCCCCTTCAAACTTTTATTGTGACTTAAGGTAGAGGTTTACATATCAGACCATCATTTTTTCCCCATTTAGCAAATGAACATAATTTACCCAATTTCCCTCCCCCTTCCCGTTTCCTTCTTAATTATTAGAAAGGTGTATTATCTTCCCCTTCACCCACTTTTCCATCCTTCCATCCTACCCTTGGTGACCAACAAAATTTGTCTCTTTTGGTATAAAACTATTTTCTTGATATAAAAATATCAACAGTGGCGGGCTGAGCCCCGGTGGCATAGTGGTTGTGCACGGGACTGTGGCCCACTGGGGCGGAGGTTCAATTCCAGCAGTGGGGCTGGGCCTCCTACTCCCACCACCGGAGATCAGTGATGCCTTCCCCCCCCCCCCCAAAAAATATATCAACAGTGGCCTCATAAAATATTTCTCCTTTAGTGTTTGATAAATTTCACTCGGCATACTGCCTTTGAAATCTATTCATATCATGAGGTATTTCAGTTTCATCATTATTTAATGATGTCATACTTCTTTTTTCTTTAATGATGTGTCATATTTCATTGTGTGTATATGCCAAAATTTATTTTTCTGTTCTTCCACTGCTATTGTAAGTTTGCTGTAGTGAACTTGGGTGTACATGTATGTGTTAATACTGGGAAGGTCTCTGATCACAGTGAATATTTTTTTGTAAAAGCAGTTTTGCTAGAACCTCTTTTTTTGTGAGGGCTGATTTTAGAGAACAACACGTGGCTGTGAAATTTTGTTTCCTGCTTGGGGATGGGGAATGGGAGTGGTGGTGGAGGTGGTGGTGTCCAGAAGCTATTGTGATGTTGAAGGCTTACAGGGGCAGCAGTGCTACAAACTTCCTGAATGGGTGAAAATGTTGATGGTAGTGCATTTGGAGTTTGTTGCACCAGGGCAGACTGTTAATCAAGCTTTCTATTTAGAGGATCTCAAAAGATTGCTTAACAGTGTTTGACAAAAAAGGCCTGATTTGTGGCAGACGGGGACTGGTTTTGCCACCACGACAATGCGCCTGCTCACGCAGCTATCTCAGAGCGCCAGTTTTTGGCAAAACAAGCCAGCAGCACACCTCTCTTGCCCCACACACCTGACTCAGCTTACCTCACTGTGAGACTTTGTTTCTGCGAATGAAGAGGGTCATGAAAGGACAGCAGTTTGATGATGTAGAGGAGGGGAAGACAAAAACGAGGGATGTGTTATCAGTCATCCAAACTGATGAGTTTGAAAAATGTTTCCAAAGACCGGAATTGCAGATTTGACAAATGTATTAAGTGTAATGGAGTGTACTTTGGAGGTGATTAGGTTGTTTTGTAATTTTTTTCCATCACTGCCCTCTAGTGGTTGTGGGAGCTACCCAGTACTGAGCTGCTCCTGAGAGCTGCCTCTGGATTTGAACCGCTAAGCCCGCGGGCCGTAGTTCTGCACTCAACCACTTACGCCACTGGGGCTCAGCCCGATTAGGTTGTTTTGTTTATATATAAACAAAGCTATATATACACATATATATAGCTTTGGGGGAAATTTTAAAAAATTATATATATAAACAAAGATATATATATATATATATATATATATATATATATATATATATATATATATATATAGCTTTGGGAGAAAAATTAATCCATTTTTTGGGGGTGGTAGTGACCTCATGTATACCAAAGTGCTGTTACTGGGTCATGATATTTCTATTCCAGTGTTTGCCAACTCCCTCCAACATTGTTGCTTTCTGTCTTTTTGAATGTTGCCATCAATTTGGGGTGAATGTAGTATCTTGTTGTTTTGATTTGCGTCTCTCGGAAGACCGAGTGATCACGAGCATTTCTTTTGTTTGTTGGCTACCAGGATGTCGTTGGTGAACTATCTTTGTCTTTTTCTTGTTGAGTTGCTGAAATTTTCTATAGATTTTAGAGATTAGTCCTTATATCATTGGCAAAATTCTTCCTAATCTGTGGATTCTCTTTTCACTTATTTGGTGAAGTCTTTGATGCACATACATTTCTTATTTTTAGTTAGTTCCAGTTACCGATTCTGTCTTCTGTGTGTATATGTTTTTCATTATATTTGATAGTGTTCTTGTGCCATATAGTAGAACCCCTAAGTTTGTGCTTTTTCCTTTTTTCTTTTTTTTGGGCATCACTGCCCTGGTGGGAATAGGAGGCCCAGCCTTGCTCCTGGAGAGCTGCTGCTGGATTTGAACCACCAAGCCAGTGGGCCACAGTCCTGCACTCAACTACGATGCCACCGGGGCTCAGCCCCTATAACGTGTTTTTTGTGAAAATTTACACAACAAATTAGTCCCTGATTGAACAAATTGCTCAGCAACTTTGATTAAACTTTTTAAAGTGTGTCAGCCTTCGAATTTCTTTCTGTTCTGGTTGTTCTATTTCTATTTACTTGCTGTTTTTGTTTCTCTTACTTCTCATCTTTGCTTTAGAGCAGTGGTTCTCAACCTTCCTGATGTCTTGACCCTTTAATACAGCTC
>PVJH01047821.1:0-11125 GCA_004026705.1 Nesogale talazaci | reverse complement strand
GGTAGGTATGATTGTCAGCATCGTTTTCTAGAGGGGGCAAATGAAGGGGAGAGAGATGCTGGTGGCAAGTTGGATTAAGAGTCTGATGATGCAATTTTCCCGAGAGAAAAGGGAGCAGCATTTTAAAGCAGCCCTGCTTTCCCCTGCGCTGAGCATAATTGAGCCAGTCAAAATTCTTTGAATTTCGACACTCAAAAATACGGAGTTGCCTTTTAGAACGCGTTGGGGGGCTGAGGGAGGGGAGGCGAGGCGGTTTGGAGTTCTACACGTTATGGTGTGGTTCTTGAAAAGACTGTTTGGGCTAATCTGGTTAATTCTGGATGGCTCCTTCCCCTCCTCTTTCTTTGGCTGGCTCTTCTGTTCTCAGGACAGCCACCATTCCGCTTGTGTCTACTGAAGTAACAAGTGGAGCAGAGCGGGGGCTGGGTGTCGAGTCCCTGGGAAACTCATTTGCATATGCCTTGTTACAAAGGCTGACCACATCCTGGTTAAGACAGTGTGTTGTCTGATAAACAGACTGCATCCCCCAGTGTCTGCCTGGAGCTCGCCCAGCATGGGGTCTGCCTTTGTAACAAGGTGCTGTTTATTCTGCCAGGAAGTCCAAGGACAGGACAAGCCAGCTAAATGAACCTTTCATTTGGCCCGTTCTCAGGCAGAGATTCCTTGGGTCAAAAACATACATTAATATTAGATGGAGGAGGGAAGCATCGGAATCTTCCCTAACTCCACCGAAGGCTTTTCAAACGTTGTTTTTCTCCCTAGCTATGCATTCTTTGGGGTTTGGAAAAACTAGGAAAATGTAATACAATGGTGATAGAAAGATGAAACTTTGCCAAGATTTTTTGTTGATAAATATTTATGTCCACATCAGTTTTGTCCCTATCCCCGCCCCTCCCCCCCCCCCCCCCCCCCCCCCCCCCCCCCCCCCCCCCCCCCCCCCCCCCCCCCCACACACACACAGAGTGTGAGATGTGGAGGCTTGAGCAGCTTCAGGATATCTAGTTTAAGAATTTGGGTAAATGAATCTTAAGTTCTCAGTCCTCTCTACAATGTGGTAAATTAAAAAAAAAAATCGTGACCCAGTCCTATTTATGGCAGCAGAGGTAAGAAATCTATGATATCTTTGGCTGGTTTTTTTTCTAAGTCAATTTAACTTTTCTTGCTTTGGTTAAAGGACTTAATCTAATCTGGTCCATCTTTGAAGACACATTCTTCAATCATTTTTATTGGACCAGTCACAACTTTTATTGGATGTTATAATCACAAAAAGGAAAAAAAAATCCCCCTTTTTGTGACACAGAAATTGTCTTCATTTTTTAAAATCTGTAATTCCTTAGAAACAGACTTTGTCTTGAGGGAACAGAGTATGCAGCTATTTCCTTTCTGCATTTACAGTGACTTCTTAAGTATGTTCCAAACACTCGTTTTTAGCGAATCCCCCGTGTACAGTGAAGTCCTGACTGAAATCTTCCTGGAGGATTCATGGCGGATGATGATAGAAATGCTGTTTCAAAACAGTTTGAAAAAGACGCCAGTCGGCATTTTGAAGGATTACCAACATTTCTAATAAGGTCTCTCAAGAGATTTCTGGTTTTGGCAGACCAATAATGTGATAGAGATTGATTAATTTGAAGCTTAGAAGCTAAATACTTGCACATGGTGAATATTGAGGTTTATTGCAAAAGTGAAAATTAGACCTGTATAGAATATCTTATGAAGAATAACCCATGCAGAACACAGTTATCCGAGCAATATCAGTTTTTGTAAATTAGAAAAGGCTATTAGATCCCAGCGAATGGTGATTCCTTTTTATTTTATAAAAAGATTATCATCTGTTGACAATTTGCAAAGGACAGCAAGCCAGACTTCTCCTCGGAAGAGGCCACTGGAGAAAGAGCAGCCTTGGGGAAAGGGCTGCTAGCTCCATGAAGTATTCAATGCACATGTTTTCTTGCTTGTTGGCCCTCTGGAACAGGCCAACTGAGACTCGGGGGTCTCCGTTTACTTATCTGCCAAATGAAAGTTAGATTATTTATTTTGCTGAGTTTTGTTGTAAGGTGAGATATTCATTACATACCTGAGCCTAGACACCTGGTCAACAGTCAAACAAAAGAATTTTTTTCTGTTAAACCATTTCTTTTTTTGTTTTTTTGGTCTCCTGCCTTAATCTCATTGCTCTCCCTGTTTCCCCCCATGGCTGGCCACCACGTAGTCACCAAAGCCTTGTCTATTGGTGTACAAAGCACATTCCTTCTTTGTTTCTCCTTATGACAGAGTGGTATTAAGTCTAGCTCAACCAGCATGCTAGTGATTGAATTGTGTCTCCTCCAAACACACGTGCTGCCAACCTCTATGCCTCTGCTTATTCCCCGATTTGAGGTTGGCTTTTCTTTATTATGTAAATGAAACAGAGTTCTTGCGGGGTGTGTTTTTAATCGATCTGTTTTGAGATATAAACTAGATCAAACAAGCAGAGAACAAGCAGAGACAAGGGAAGAAAGATGCCATGCCTTACTAAGATCACCCAAGTACCGAAGCTCAGAATAGTCAAAGATCTTTCTGCAGATCCAGCAGAGTTAGCTTCCCAAAGCTGGCATCCTGAATTCAGACTTCTAGTCTACTACTCTGTCAAAAAGAAAATTTCTGTTGGGTGAAGGCAACCACTTGTGCTAGTTCTCTTTTACTAGTATTAGGTACCAAGGAAATATTCTCTTTTTTTCTTGTTCTTTTCTCTAACTTTCTGTGTACTATCTTCATAGACCCTTGCTATAGCACTCCACTTCTCTGGGCTTCAGTTCTAAAATGCCATTATGCCGCTAGGTACTGCTGGGTTCTGAAGTTGTACAGTGTCACGAAAGGAACATCTGTAGGTTGGCTATGGTTCATCATTAGAGGCATCATTTTTTAATATCAAGACATCCAACTATGCTTCCACAGCCCTGTTTAGTAACATTTCCATATTGCCTTTCACAAAATCTTGGAGCTTAGCCATTTCCCTACTCTCTTATGAGTGCTCACACTGTGGGGTGATGAGCTCTCTGTTGGAACAGCATGCATGTGCTCTAGTGATCTCCTAGGTTTTCATTGTGTTCTTCAAGACCCTTTGCATTACGGTCTAGTGAGATCCCTGAAGTCAAGAAATACATTTTCCAGTCTCTGTAACGCAGGTGCCCAACAGATTGCCTGGCAAATTAAGGTGCTCATCAAAGTTGATGAATGAATTAATTGCATTGCTATCATTTATTGACTTGTTTTCTGTCCGAGTAGTGGTGAGAACTGTGCTTACATTATCATATTTGCTATTCAATTTGAAATGTTCCAGAATGTTTCTGTGACTTGAGACTTCCGTAGGACTTGGTTCCACTTAACTTCGGGCATGTCATCAGACAAACCAATTTGTAGAAGAGGGCATCATCTTTGGTAAAGTAGAAGGTCAACAAATCTGAGGGCAGCCCTTAATTGGACATAATAGTCACATCAATGGGTTCAAACAGGCTAAAGGTCATGAAGGAGGTGCACGTCTGCTTGGGGAACATTTTGTTCTGTTGTCCTCATATGTAATGTGAGTTGGAATCTATTCAATGGCTGCCTGGGGTGAGATCTTATAAAGATGTGCTGATGAGACAGCAGCTCACCACCCTCTTTACTGGTAAGGGCAGCACAAGGCACAAGGAGATCAAGTAACCACGTTCTTTATATCCTTGGAAATAGATGCCGGTCCACCTTTACATTTCTTCTCTCCACGTCTTCAGTCTTTTCTCTCAGTCTGTATCCTCTGCCCCAGGGGAGTTCGATGAAGCCTGTTGCATCACAATGGCTCTGGATGATGGAAAGGACTTCAGGAGGCACCTATTTTACTGCCTTCAAATTGCCGGCACACCAGCAAAGATCTAGAACGGTTTCAAGTTCTTCCGCTTTTGGAGCTCACACGGAGCTTGTTTGTGTGAGAGCCTGTGTTTTATGTTCTCTGCTTCCATCAGGAGCCCAGTCATGGCTTGATTATCTAAGGAAGATCATCTAGCATGGCGGATTACTCTCTGGCTCCCTGCCCCTGGGCAATTTTATTGCTCATTGCCATCTCCATCCGAGGGAAGGAGTGGGAAACCAAAGGAGCTGAAACTCAAAACAGGCCATTTGCTGCTTGGTTACAGTTCTGGTAAATGATGGGGCCGGAGGAAAAGGAAGTTGCAGTTGTAAGATTTCCATAGCCGTTTGGACCATTTCCCAAAGATTTTGTTGGTCAAAGAGGCTGAGGGTAGGAAGTGGTGAGGGTGTGGTTTCCGACCTGGTGCCTTTCTCTCTCATCAGAAAAGACCGGAAAAAGTGGATAGACCATTCCTGTGTTTGAGAAGTACCTAGCTGGGCTTACACAAATAAGTATTGCTGGAACACCATTTGTGGGATTTGCGTGCCAACCATGTGGCTGTGTAAGGTAGAAGTTCGGCATGAATGGTTAGTTATGGTTGTTTTTAACTCGAGTTCTCTGACATTTAGGCCGAGGGACAGAAGTATATAGTTTGGGTTTGGCATTCTGTGGCTATTCAGCTGGTTTATTATTTTTTTCCCCTTCCCTTTCTTTTATGGGGAAGTTTATGGTTTGGATTTTCTTTTCACTGCTGAATCTAATTTAATTGTGGCATTAAAACATTTTTTTTTGGTAGATGTGCCCAAAGCCTTTTGGATTCTTGGTAAACTTAAAAAAATATATACCACAGTGCATGTAAACATATATAATTTGAGAACCAGCATGAGTGAACCTACGACAGCCCTTGGCAAAGTCTTACTTGGTGGCAATTCTAATTAATAAGCTATTTTCTGGTTTTCTTCTGACACGCTTTATTAATAATAATGGTATTAGCTAGAATAATTTTTCTTTCCTAGGATTTAATTTTTCTTTCTTTCTTTTTTAGGCATCACTGCCCTCTGGTGGTGGGAATAGAAGGCCCAGTCTTTGCTCCTGTGAGCTGGAATCGAACCTCCATCCCAGTGGGCTGCAGTCCCACGCACAACCACTACGCCACCAGGGCTCAGCCCTAATTTTTCTTTCTTATTCCTTTCTCAATAGAGAAATCTATTGCTGTTACTTCTAATAAAAAAGCAAAAACAATAAGAACAAAAACATGTAGTATTCTTGTTATATCAAACAAGCAACATGATAAGAGATGAACTCTTTTTGAAAGATCATTTTATTGGGGGCTCTTACAGCTCTTCTCACAATCCATACATTGTGTTAAGCATATTTGTATATTTGTTGCCTGCACCATTCTCAAAACATTTGCTGTCTGCTTGAGTCCTTGGTATCAGCTTCTCATTTCCCCCCTCCCTCCCCACTCCACTCCCCCCTCCCCCCCACCCCACTCCCTCATGAACCTTTGATAATTTATAAATTATTACTATTTTGTTATGTCTTACACTGTCCGACATCTCCCTTCACCCACTTTTCTGTTGTCCGGCCCCCTCAGGGAGAGAGTTATATCTAGACCCTTGTAATTGGTTCCCCTTTTCTTCCCCACCTTCCCTCCACCCTCCCGGTTTTGCCACTCCCTCCACTGAACCTGAAGGGATCATCTGTCCTAGATTTCCCATGTTTCCAGTTCCTATCTGTATTCATGTAAATCCTGCCGTCTAGTTGGATTTGTAATGTCGAATTGGGATCATGATAGTGGGGACTTGGGGGTGGTAAGAAAACATTTAAGAACTAGAGGACAGTAGAATGTTTCATCGGTGCTACACTGCTCCCTGACTGACTTGTCTCCTCCCCATAACCCTTCTGAAGGAATTGTCCAGGTGCCTACAAATGGGCTTTGGGTCCTCACTCTGCACTCCCTCTCATTCACAATGATCTGATTTGTTGCTCTTTGTTGCCTGAAACCTGACCCCATTGATAACTCATGATTACACAGGGTGGTGTGCTTTTTGCGTGTGGGCTTGGTTGCTAAAATTCAGAATTTTGCAAACATTCTTTATATATTGAGAGCGAAGTATGGGGAAATGTCATTGAATTAACTGGATTTTTCTCTTACCTCAGTAAGCTAGCTTCTTTTTTATAAAAAGATTATTAGATTACTAGTTTGACTATTCAGAATTATTTTGTTATTTTCTGTCTTTCAAATTCCATGTAGACAATTTAAATTTTTTCAGTGACAAAGAGACCAATGTTTGAATTACAATATCGAAGGAAATAAAAGTTTATCACATATTTCTAAATTTGCTTTGGACCACAGTAGACTCTGAAGATGAGGTGTGACATGTTAGCCTTCAGAAACTAGGGTCACCTGAGTTTCTATTCTTGAGCATATCAGGGAGTTTCTATTCTTGAGCATATCAGGGAGTAGTGAAGAAGAGTGTGTTGTTGCCAGCCTGGGTGACCACGAGGTGTCAAAGGGATCTGGTATCAGGCATCAAAGAACCAAAAATTATATTATCATAAATGAGGAGGAGTACAGATTGGGGACCCAAAGCCCATCAACAGGTGAAGCAACATCTCCTTACAGAGGGGTCACAGGGAGGAGACGAACCAGTCAAGGTAGAGTGTAGCAACAATGAAATATGCAACTTTCCTCTAGTTCTCAAAAGCTTCCTCCCACCCACTGTCATGATCCCAATTCTACCTTGTAAATCTGGTTAGACCAGCAGATGTACACTGGTACATTGTAGATAGGAACCAGAAACATGGGAAATTCAGGACAGATGATCCCTTCAGGACCAGTGGAGAGGTGGGAGGTGGGAAGGTATGGAAGAAAGGGAGAACCCATTATAAGGATCTATATATAGATCTCTATATATATAACCTTAACCCTGGGGTATGGACAGCAGGGAAGTGGGTGAAGGGAGGCATTGGGCAGTGTGTAATGTGGCAAAATAATAATAATAATTTATAAATTATCGAGGGATTATGAGGGAGGAGGGAGCAGGGGAGTAGGGGAAAAATGAGGAGTTAATACCAAGGGCTTAAGTAGAAAGAAAATGTTTTGAGAATGATGATGGTAGCAAATGTACAAATGTGCTTTGCATGCAATGTATGTAGGTGTGGATTGTGATAAGAGTTGTATGAGACCCCAATAAAATGATTTAAAAAAAAAGAAGGGTGTCTTGTGTAGATGAAAGGTAAGTTTGCAGCTTGGTGGCTGCACTCAGATCATTGGTTGACTTTTTTTACTTCTTGGACAATCATTGAAGAAGAGGAATTGTGCTGATAAAAAATGATTCTTATTTGACAAATTACCTCTTGCAATTAATTGATGGCTCAAAATTGAATTAATCTGGTAATATTTCTTGGAGTTTTTTGATGCTTTAACCTTAGAAACTGAGGACTTCTCTTGGAAAGCTATCCTTTATACAACAATGCAACACACAGTGGCATCATCAGCTTTTCGGAAGTTCCTTCCAACATGGCTCAAGAATTTTAAATAGGTTTATTTTGTAAGGACCAAAAGCAGTTTCTGAAACACAACAACAAATATTTCTTGATGCTATTATAAGCAATGCTAACATATCCTGAATATAAGATATTTACAATGTATCAGTTGCTCTCTTTTTGGTACATGAAGCTTGCACCTGTTCTTCGGGAATGAGGTCTAATGTCTGCCAGGATGGGCATTTCTATGGTCAAAAGTCTAGCTTCTCCAGGTTCAAGTTTCTTAGAGGCTTTGTGGTCCTTGGATTGACATTGGATAGGCTATGACCACCATTGTTTTGTTTTGTTTTCATTGACAAACTTTTATTGGAAAGGTTGATTTTTTTAATCACTTAATTGGGGATTCTTACAGCTCATCACAATCCGTACATTCATCCATTGTGTCAAGCACAGTTATACATATTTTTGCCATCATCGTTTTCAAAACATTTTCTTTTTACTTGAGCCCTTGGTATCAGTTCATGTCCACCCCTACCTCCTCACCCTCCCTCCTTCATGAACCGCTGAAAATTTATAAAACTTTTTTTTTCATGTCTTTCACCAACTACTGTCTCCTTTACCTCACTTTGCCATTGTTCATCCCCCTGAGGGGAGGTTCTATGCTGGTTACTGTGATGGGTTCCCCCTCTCTCCCTCATCGTACCCTTCCCCTCCTGGTATCACTATTCTCATTATTGGGTCACTAATCTTTTAAGTGTTTCTCTACTCAACGTTGTGTATCAGAGTTGGAGAAAGAGGGGATGGCA
This sequence comes from Nesogale talazaci, assembly GCA_004026705.1. Taxonomy (NCBI): domain Eukaryota; kingdom Metazoa; phylum Chordata; class Mammalia; order Afrosoricida; family Tenrecidae; genus Nesogale; species Nesogale talazaci. Next base: position 2,962 of record PVJH01047821.1, on the reverse strand, counting down.
GTAGAGGTCACCACAAGAGAGAAAGCTCTTCTGCAATGGAGTATTGCAATTTTGAATGGTTAGCTTCCAACCTTTACCCCTAGATTGGTATTCTGCTCATAATCGTCAACATTTTCTTGGTGAAAGAATAGCCTAGATAATTTGGAGGTAGAGATGCTTTAATGACCTTTTGTGCTTCTTATATCAACTCCTCTGTTCTAGAATTTGTCCTGAGGAGCAAACTTTCTGTATTGTATAACATTTAAAAATTTTAAAGTAACGCACTGTAAAAATAAAAATTTTTTAGAAAAAATATATGTTGAGGAAAAGGAGCAGAGGCATTGGCATAGCATTTTAGTTACTTGAAGATATAGAAATCTACAGGGTGGTTTCCCAGGGACTAGCCGACAACTTGCAACGATGCCTGTCTGTGGTAAAGTGAAATTGTTCAGTTTGGTTGGCTCTTCCGCCACAGTCTCTAAACATCTCACCCAGTGACTAGGTGGGAGCCTGCAACTACGACACGGAGGACTCTAAGTTAGAGAGTATTCCGTCCTGCCAGTCCACTTTGTATATAAGGAGGAACCATCTAAGAAGCAGCGAGCGACTTAACCTATGACCCTCACGAAAGAAGAGCCACCCGTGGTGCACAGCTGAGATCCTTGCCTGAATTGGCGGAAGCAGCAGAGGTTCCAGATGTGGTGCTACCCAGAAACTGAGAGAGGGAGAGAGAGAGAGAGAGAGAGAGAGAGAGAGAGAGAGAGAGAGAGAGAGAGAGAGAAAGGAGTATGGCTGAGATTGCTAAGCAGTTGGGTTTCCTGGCTCACCGAACCAACAGAGGTCAAGAGACTCAGATACTAAGGACCAAGAGAGACACAGCTGCAGGCGGACAAGAGGTGTTGCCACAGACAAAACACTGTATCTTTCATGCTTTTTAATCCTGACCTGTTGTACCTGTTCATTTCCCTAATATATTCCCATAATCGGGTTTATTGTGTGAGAATTCTGTGTGGCCGTTGCAATGGATTCTTTTTTTTTAAAATCATCTTATGGGAGGCTCATCCAACTCCCATCATGATCAATACATACATCAATTGTATGCAGTCTCTATTTGCACATTTGTTGCCATCATCATTCTAGAAACATCCTTCTTTGGCTTAGGCCCCTATCAGCTTCCATATTTCCCCTCCCCCTCCACCCCCTCCACTTCCTCCCTCCCATAAACCCTTAATAATTTACAAGTTGTCATTATTTTATCATACTGTCCCATGTGTCCCTTCACCCACTTCCCTGTTGTCCATACCACAGGGAGGAGGTTACATGTAGATCCCTGCAATTGGTTTCCCCCTTTCACTTAACCTTCCCTCCACCCTCCTGATATCACCACTCTCACCTCTGGCCCTGAAGGGATCACCTGTTCTGAATTCCTCATGTTTCCAGCTCCTATATGTACCAGTGTACATCTCCTGGTCTAGTTGGATTTGTAAGGCAGAATTAGGATCATGATAGTAGGTGGGAACTAGAGGAAAGTTGAATATTTCATTGTTGCTACACTGTACCTTGACTGGCTCACCTCCTCCCTGCGACCCCTCTGTAAGGGGATGTTGCTTCACCTATTGATGGACTTTGAGTCCCCAATCTATACTCCCCCATCATTTATAATCATATGATTCTTAATTCTTTGATGCCCGATCCCTAATCCCTTTGATACCTCGTTGTCACACAGGCTGATGTGCTTCTTCCATGTTGTGGGCTTTGTTGCTTCTGACCTAGATGGCTGCTTGTTTACTTTCAAGCCTTTAAGATCCCAGACACTATATCTTTTGATAGCCGTGCACCATCAGCTTTCTTTACCACTTTTGCTTATGCACACATTTGCCTTCAGTGATCGTGTCAAAAAGGTGAGCATCATGGAATGCCAGTTTAATAAGACAAAGTGTTCTTGCATTGATGGAGTATTTGAGTGGAGGTCCAATACCCATCTGCTGTCTTAATACTAATCCTATAAGTATATGCACGTAGATCTATTTCCCCATCATCATATATAAATGTTTCCCTAAGCACATGGCAATATTTAGACCTCCATAAGTGCCCTTTACCTCCCAGTTCTTTCCTCTATTTTCTTTTACTTTCCTCTTGTCCCACTCTCATTCTCAGCCTCCATTGGGGTTTCAGTATTTTCTCTTTGTTACATTATTCTTGATCAATCCTTATCAGGCCTCTCACACCCAGCTTGTCACTGATTTTGCATTACTTGCTCTTCCTTTATCCCTGGGTTGATCAACACCACCTACTTTCCCTCACCTCCCCAATTCCCATGTCCTCCCCTCCCCCCAGTCCTCTGGAACCATCAGTCCCTGCAATGGATTCTTGAACCTATTGAATAGGTGGGTCAGAATTGGTGTCTGAGCTCTGCCTCATGGCACCCTGCCATGGAATAGGGCGGCGTTGGATGTCCTTTCTCAAACTGAAGCCAGAGGACGTCAGATGTCGCCTTGGGACCTGAATCTATTTGAGGATAGTTGTGGAAGAGACAAATGCCTATTGGGTTGTCCACTAAAAGGGAGGCATTTTGCAAGGTCCCTCATATCGCTTGATCTTGAGAAATATTTTTACTGGCTGTGTGATATGATAACTGAGATTTCAGATGTTTAGCTGACTTGTCCAAAGTCATGTGAGAGCGTTAGGAGTAAACCAAAGTTAATATTAGTTGCCTTTCTTAACTGCAGCTCCACTGTCTAATTTTCTATGCTAGGTTTTTGTTGCTAGTGAAATATTTTTACCATCTCTTTAGTGAGGGTCCGCACTTTTGACAAATTTCTCATCATTACAAATTATAACCACCCCCACCCGCCTACCTCTATCCTTTCTAATGAGATCGTATAATTCTTCTGTCATGAGTTTTGTAAGAGGTATTTTTTTCCCTGTCTGCTGCAAAGGCTAAAGCTCAGGTCCTTTGAATTTATCACTTGAATATTTAACT
>PVJH01047820.1:0-11104 GCA_004026705.1 Nesogale talazaci | reverse complement strand
GGGGGGAATCGCCCAGGCACACCTCCCAAGCACACCATGCCCCCATCCTCAGCCCGACCCTCTACAGGGCTTCATGCCAGCCTGCCACTCAGTTACTCCAGCCTGTGCGAGGCTGCTGGGACTTGGTCTCCATGGATCCGTCCCGAGGGGCCTTGCTCCGCAGCACTTCCTGCAGTCATATCGGCCACTCCTGAGCACTCACCCATCCCCGCTGCCTCTCTCCCCCCCGTGCAGTTGAGGCCCCAGCAGTCCATTGTGCCTGTGTCTATGTGGCCACAGAGGTCTCCTGCTCCCCACAGCCTCACCACAGTCTGTTGGCTGCAAAGCAGGCTGATTCAGTTCGCCTGGACTTGGTCCTAGGCGAGTATTTACTCAAGGACTCGGAGGACCTCTTTATGAGGCCTGGACTTCATTACCGTGAGGTTCCCAGGCTTGTTTGCGTTTCCTTCCTCCTCCAGGGCAGGGGCTGTCTTCCAGCTCCACTCTCCCTCCCCACAGCAAGCAGAGTGAGGTGCCCCCCTCCACGGGGGCTCAGCAAGCATCCCCTCATGGTGCGGACAAGAAGTCCCTGTCTGAGATCCTGGTTTGGAACCCCACCTCATCCCCCCCTTTGCCGAGTTGACTTCACACAGCCTCGTCTCAGATACAAGCATGAGCCCTTCAGTGGAGAAACCAGCTTCTCCCCAGTGGCTGTCTCTCCACAGTCCGGCTTCTCTTGCCTACCTACCCACCCCCACTCCCTTTTGAAGGAGTAAACGGAGACAAGAGGGGCTGCCATGGGGCTCAGGTTTGTTTGGGTTTGGGCATGTTTGTGTGTGCACACCGAAAATCAATACCACCCTGATGGCTATCTCCCGCTTTCCGAGACAGTGAGTCCACCGGGGCCTCTGTCCACACGCACACAGAGACCCCACCCCGATCCATCTCCGTCTCACTGAGTTCTCCGGTCAGGCCTTCTCGTTTGACAAATGATCTACGCGATAAGCATCAGCCGATCGTTGGCACCAGTGGCTGATGGTCCAAGGGCTCCCTGGCTCCGAGCTGCTGTGTTGGGAGCTGTGAGCAGAGGGGCTGGCCCGGGCTTTGATCTCCTCTCCAAGACCCAGTGGATGACTTCAGGGGGTGGTTCTGTGCCGGGAGTGATGTGTGTTTTGCTAGACTTGTTTACCTCGAGGTCCGGACCACAGTGCCTGCTGAGAGAGGAACCACATGTTGCCCACACTGTGTCTCGGGCCCTGTCTTGTGCGGGCTCCACTCAGGCTAGGTGTCTCTGGGATCCTTTCCTATGGGGAGGCTCCTTGTGGAGGGCCGGGTTTGATCGCCCTCAGCCCCTCTCCCAGCATGATTCTGGCAAACCACACTCTGCAGAGCACCTGGAAGTTGCTGGACTGAGCATATGCCCCCTGCTCTCCTGAGCTGGCTGGCTAGCAAGCTGTGTCTGGGGCTGCTCTCCGTGCAGAACAAGCAGCTAGGGGTGGGGGATGCATTTTCCTCTAGTGGGGAAAGTAGGTTGGCTGTGAATTGCCAAGTGACTAGAGGGTTCCCTGCAGAGCCGTCCTGTGTGTGCCTGGCCACGGACCCCGAGGGACAGTCCTGTGGGTTGTTTTGGAGTAGTGCGTCTTTATGAATGGCCTCGCACAGAAGACAAGCAGCGCGTTCGGCGGGCCGGCTGCGACCAATTAGGTGTCGGTCACAGTGCTCAGTAATCACAGGCGCCGCCCTGAGCCTCCAGCTGGCTTAGACCGGGTTCCCTGTTCTCCTTAGACGTTCGCTTCTACTGTCTAATTGTGAAAACAGTACATGGCTACTTAAGAAACTAGAAAATACAGAAAACATCCCCCTCACAATAGAGAAGGCGCTGAGCTCGCCCTCAGACCGGGCAGTGTGGGCAGTGAGGCTGCCTGTGGACCGACCCCCTCCAGGGCAGGACCTGAGGACATGCCCCAGGATGGCTCTCAGAGAGGACCACAGCTCTGCTTGCGGATCAGAGGCCAGCCCCTTTTTCAGGTCAGCACTGCCACTCATCTTAGACAGAGCGGAGTCAAACTTATGGTGGTGGAGCTGCCACCATTCAAGTGCAGTGTTTGGGCTTCAGGAGACAGCCCCGCTCTGTGGGCCTGCCTTTCCCTTGGAGGTCATTAGCAGCTCAGAGGGCCCTGTGGCCACAATTAGATGCTCTCTTTATCGAAGGGTCCCCAGAGCACCGCATGTTCCATGTTGGGCTGCCGACTGCATGGTGGGCAGTTCAAACCCACCAGCCATCCTGCGAGAGAGAAGGGGCTGTGTGCCCACACAGAGATTGGCAGGCTGAGAACCCCGGGGAGTGGTGCCCGGCTGTCCTGTGGGGTCACCCCAAGAAGCGGCACAGACTTGATGGCAGCGGTGTTCTCCCCGGCTATGCTAACAGTTTCAGGCGGGGCCTTTTTCTGACCAGTAGAAAAGCACCTGGAACTCCATCTGTGCATCCCTCCGTGCGTCTGTCCTTGTTGAGTGTGCGTTATTCTCCGATTTCTTCCCTGGATTGTTGGGGTCCTCACGCTGCAGTCTGCTTTGGAAGACAGGAAATGCAGGAGCTTGACTGCCATCTGCAGCTGGTGGTTGGCCCCTGGGGTTCTCGTCTGCCTGGCTCTGCCAGGCTGAGAGCCCTTCTTGATGTGGACAGGCGGCATTCTCCTTGCAATTCTGCCCGGGCCCCTCACAACGGCCTCTCTCCCGCCACCCTCTCCAGGTCAGGGGACAAAGTGCAGCCCTTCAGGGCGAGGCTGCGAGGCTTTCGATCTCACACCTGTCCTAGTGCTGACCTTGTGGGAGACGTTCAGGACGGGTTCTGAGCATCACCCGTTGCTCGTCCTCTGGGGCAAGCTCTCCTGCGGTCAGGAACCCTCCTCGTGGGCTCCTTGCCTTCGCACCAGCTCTTGGTCATTACTGCTGGCACACGACTCGGGGAGGACCTTGCCATGTCTCTTGAACTAAGATGAAGCCGCTCTGTCCACAAAAGCAAAAGCAGTGTGACCCTTGACCCCAGAAACCTGACATTGCTTGGGCATGCTGCTCTTGTCCCACCCAGCCTCCAGGGCAGAGAATCTGGCTCCTGGGTGGGGGGCGCCCGGCCTGCACCGACCTTGGGAGCTGCGAGTACAGAATTGGAGCTGTTCTCTGAAACCCCTGTTCCTTGTTCAGTGGCAGCCCTAACAGCTCCCCTTCTCTCCGCAGTGGTAGAGACCCAGGATGGGAAGACCACCACAGTGAGTACCCCCGAGCCCACCTCCTTAACACTGAGAGCTGCCGCCTGCTCCTGGCCCGCCCCCGCCTCGCCTCCCACCGTGGCTGTAAGCCCACAGTCACGCTGGGCACTCCAGTGGGATTAATCAGGAACGGTCTCCATGCCTGCGCTGATGAGAGCAGCCTTGCTTATGGCAGGCTCTCCGAGGCCTTTGCTGATGTGCTCTGAGCTCAGTGGTCAGCCCATTCCCTAAGGAGAAACTAAGGCAGGGGCAGGCTGTGAGGGCCGGAGGAAGTTGGCCCAGGCGCCTGGCCGGCGTGCCTTTCCTTTCTCCCTAGACGGACAAAGCCACCCTTTAAATGATGCTGTTACAAGACGAAGCGCCCGGCTAGTCCCTAGCTGGACTGGTGGGAAGAAAACTGAAACAATTCTTCATCCACCCCTTGCCCTTCTTAGCCTGCTTGGCCTCCTGGGCCCATCTCCCCTCCCTGCCTCGGAGTCATGGGGCCTGGATTAGCCTATAATCCCTAAAAGACAGTGCCATTTTCACATGGCCTGCCATGCCTCCAAGGAATCCCCTGCCACTCCACAGAGCTCCCAGAAGCCTCTCACTTTTCTCCCAGCCAGGGAGTAATCTTCCTGGCAGCCGGCCCAGCCAGCCCTCCCCCAGGGAGACTCCTCCCCAGCCTGGCACTGGTTCCCCTCCCTGGTGGGGTCTTCCCAAGAGTGCGCCTGCAGTCTTTTCACTGCTGCACCTCCAAACAGCTGTCACCCCAGGGGCCCCTTCCTGCTGCTTCCTGTTTGGTTTCCCGAAACAGCCTTCACCCCGAAACTTAGTGCTGCAGGAGGGAGTCATCTGTGTTCTGAGTACGAAGGAGTGTTCCTCTCCTGTGGGGGGACGCTGCCCTTTGTAGAATGATAGCGGGGCTCAGGGGCGCTGTGATTACCCCAAGAGAGGGAAGAGCTCACTCATCAGCCAGGGTTTGTGGGAAGAAGATTCCATTATCTCTTCATTCTGTTTACTGTGGCCTTTTCACAGCCCCTCCCATACATAATGGGAAGTCAAAATGGAGGACTTGCCCCCTGTGGATCCCCCACGCCTCCCCCACCCCCCATGCGCCTCTACTGGTTGGGGTTACCTGGCAGAAAGGCAGGGCACAGGGCCCTGAGCAGGCTAGCTCCTTGTCCCCACAGCCCAGGCTCTTGCCGGAGAGTGGACCTCGACCGCAAGACGGGGGAGTGCACCTTCGGGGCTGTGTCTACGAGAGGCGGTACGCACGCACGCAGGTGCCTGGGTGCACGGCCGATGGGCTCTCCTCTGTGGCGCTGCGGGTGTGGGGGCCAGGGCATTCTTGGTAGCAGGGACTGCCTTAGTCCTGACCTCTGCCTTCTAGGTACCAGTAGCACTGCCACCCCCTCCCTGCCCCTAAGTGCGATGACAGGAAAACTTTGTTCAGGCAGTGCCAAGCAGATGCCCCCGAGGGGCTCCTAATGGAGCAGCACTGGCTTAGACGTGTTGGCGGACAGGCCCTAAAGGGGAACGGAGATTGTTCTTCGGAGGAGGCGTTGTGGACGTCCCAGGTTCATGGGTTACTGTGGGAGGGGGGGCGAGATACGGCTGCCAAGCGTTCGGGTGTCTTTGGTTTAGAAAGGAAAGGTGCCTTTCAACAAGCCTCTCCCGCCCTCCTGACAGCAGGGTGAAGTGCAGGCCACTAACCCTGCCCCTGGGCCCACCAGAGAGCGGCAGGCATTCGTGCGCGCTCTGGGGAGCTTCCCCATCCCAAGCCCCCTTGCTGAGAAGGTCCTCTGGCTCCCTCCCCCTCCTAGATGGAAGGCCGCATCACAGACACTCCCAAGGAGAGTCCACATCCCCCCAACCCCTCTGGCCAGTGTCCGATCTGCCGCTGGAACTTGAAGCACAAGTATAACTACGAGGTGAGTCTGCGGGCCACAGGCCCCCCCGCCCGCCCGCCCTGCTGCCCATCTTTCGTCCCGTCTGCGCTAGTGAACTGCAGCCTCAGCGGCTGAAGCATTTCACCCAGCCCCTCACAGTCCTCCCAACCTGTTAGAATCCTCAGGGACTGTAGGGAAGGAAATGCAGGCACCCAGCCCCAGGGATTGGTTGGTTGGTTGGTTGGTCGGTCTGGGGTGGAGTCTGGGTTCCTTGTTGCTTAAAGCAACTTGGATCATTGAAATGTGTGGCCAGAATTTGAGGGCACAGATTTCGTTGGTGGTTTTAGAGTCACTGGTGATGCCAACAATTAGCACTTGGTGATTAGCTGGAAGAATGGAGTCTGGGCCCACCCAGAGACACGCAGAAGAAAGGCCTGGATATTCGATTCTGAAAAGTCAGCCCTTCAAATGCAACGGAGTGCAATTCTGCACTGACACGTGACGTCACCAGGGGTTGCAACCAACTGGACAACGAGGAGGACTTCGTTGCAGTTTGGGTCTTTGACTGGCGAGGGTGGGGGTCATCTGTGTTCGCACAGGGGTGACTTGAAATTGCCTCCCCCTAATATCATGAGAGCATGTCTTGGAAGAGGCGCTCGGTCCTCACGGTGGTCTGTGAACACCTTGCTGCCCCTTCGTACAGGGCTTGACAGTGTCTGGGTCCTCGGGCTTCCCTAGAACGGCAGGCGCTCCGTCTGGCGCTAGCTAGTGTGCCCTCCCCCGGGACACGGAGAGGTCAGTTAGGTGCCTCGACTCACCTAGCAAGCTGGTGGCAGGGCTGCACACCTCTGGCTGAATCCAGAGAGGCTGGGGGTGGGGGCGTGTGCCACCTGCAGAAACCCAGGCCGGTTCTCCTTGGTGACATTAAGCACCTGTCTTTGGGTGTCAGGTGATCCAGGCTCTGGGCTCATTTGACCTGCCAGATGTCCCTGTGCCCCTCTGTGGGAAGGGATGAGCAAGGACAGAGATCGTGGCCACGTAGTAAGAACAGGAGAGGCTGCGTGGCCGTGGAGCCTGAGCAGAGTGACCCAGCTAATCTCCTGGGCTGGGTGGGGGGCCTTGGCCTCGCCCCTTGTGGCAGAGGGCGGGGGAGGAAAGAGCTGATGGCACCCGAATCATAGCTGGGTGGCAGAGGGACATGGGTCATAGGCTTCTGTGATAGGGAAGTGAGCGGGCTTGCTGGCACGAGGAGTCCCACCCCGACCCCTCTTCCTCCCAGCGTTTCTAGGAAACGCCCCGGGCTGGGGCTCAGTTGATCCCGCCGAGGAAAGCTAATCCCTGGCTGAGCTTGTTTTCTTTCCACCCCGAGGACCACTCGCCTGCGCTGCAGAAAGCTGATGCTAGCTTGGCAGCCAACCACAGAGGGGAGGGCTGGGGCGCCTGGAGTGCAGTTTATTCACCCAGATTAATCCAATCCAAGTTCTTTTCGTCAAATTCTGAAGAGTCCAGGGATGGGAATCGGGGCCCTGGGTCCCCAAGGAGCTGTCCAGTGATTAACACTAATTTGGGGTTATGCAGCAGGCTCCTTTCGGGCCACAGGCCAGGCTCTCGCAGGCAGGAGGGTGCTCTGACCCCCTCTGCGTCTTTCCCGCCTGCAAGAGTGGAGAGGAAGGCAGTGTCTTGGCTGATCCTGGCTCTGTTTGCCCTTGTGGCCTTCCTCCTTCCAAGGGAACCCGGTGGGAACATGGTGGTCCAAGCGAGGGCCAAGGCCCCACACACGTGGCCTGAGAAGAGGTGAGGTGAGCCCTCCCGTCTTGGCTTCACACGTCTGGCTCCTCGCCATGGGGACTCTCTGACGTATTCTGGCCCACCGTGGCTGGGGGCGCTGAGGCAGGAATGGGGCACGGTCTCCCTCTGGGCAGGGGGAGACTATGACATGCCGACTACCCCACCCAAGAAGGGGACCCTCAGACCTCCTCACCAGGGAAGCTCCTACAGGTATGGAAGGGTGTCATGGAAGGGTGTCTGTCCACAGACTTTGTGTGGCAAGCAACAGCCTCAGCGCGGTGGCCGAGGGCTTACACGTCGGGCTGCTGGCTGCAAGCTCAGCGGTTCAAAACCTCCAGCCTCTGCAGGAGAAAGATGGCGGGCTCGGTCCTGTAGAGTGGGCAGGTGAAGGTGGCAGTGCAGTGTGCCCAGCTCGGCGGTGGGGTATCTGGTCTCAGGAAGCTGCCTCAGAGAGACCCTGGCACTCCGCCCCTTCTAGGATGTCCTGCTGCTCAGCCAGTTCCTCCGACCCCACGGAGGCATGCTGCCCCGCACCGTCACGGGCCTGTGCCGGGAGGAGCACCGCAAGATTGAGGAGTGTGTGAAGATGGCTCACCGGGCAGGTAGGAGCCCCGAGGGCGGGGTTCCTGCCCCTCCTGGGAGGGCACTAAGCGGTCCTGAGGCACCCCAGGGCCTTCCCATGAGCCTCGCCCCGCCCCAGCCGCTGGCCCTCCGCTTTCACTCTGGTCCCGCATGCTGAGGGGACTCCACAGGCCCCCACTCAGGCACGCCTTCCTCCCACAGGGCTGCTTCCTAACCATAGACCTCGGCTTCCTGAAGGGGTGCTTCCCAAGAGCAAGCCCCAACTCAACCGGTAAGCCCCCCGGACGGGAGCAGCCTGCCGCCGGCGGCCCACACCTCTGACTGCATTCCACTGAGGAGCCCTTGGCAGAACTCGGCCTTTAGCTTGGGGCCCTGGCCTCTCTGCCTGCGCCTTTCCAGCTGCAGCCTCGGCCCTGTCCCCCCCGCACTGCTGCGATTCATGCTGGGCACCCTCTGTCCTCAGTCTCAGCGCGCCCTCCCAAGCACAGGGTGAGGGAGGAAGGCCCCACTGCTGATGGGGTGTGAGAAAGTGCGAACCCGCTGCTTCTGACAGCACTGCTACGACCCCTCAGGGCCCCGGCTCCAGCCCGGCCTTAGAAAGGGCGGAATGAGGTCTTAGAAACACGAGGGCTCTGGGAGGACTGCTGTGTGCAGCTGTGCAGCTCGGGCACTGTGCAGCTTCAGAGAGGACAGTAACCCTGAACCCCCACCCACAGTGGCCTACCAGGGCCCGAGGATGGACGCGATCTCTGGCCTCGGGGGGATTCGAGCTCGGGGCAGCCCTCACGTCCTCCCATCTTCTCCTCTCCCGGGATGCGCGTGCAGGCTGAGCGCACTCCGTGGTCCGGCCGCCGGCCTTCAGCAGCCCGCACTCGGGAAGGTAGAGGCTCTCGTAGGCACCACCCTTAGTCACGCCTCCAGGTCCCAACAAAACCCAAACCCAGAAGGGGAAGGCCAGGCAGATCCCAGCATGTGGTGCTGGACCGGGGCGCAGGAGGTGGGCATGCAGGGCTGCTTCCTGGTCCCTTGCCTGCCCTCCCCCTGGAAGCTAGGCCTTTACCAGTGCCTCAGAGTACACCAGCCCCGTGCCTGTTGCCAGCTGCCAGCTGTCCAGTCAAAGCAGGACAGATTAACCTCTTCATCTCTCTCTCAAATGTGTCCTGGGCCTTTGGGGTGGAGGCTGCCTCCCCCATCTTTGTAAGTCACAGCCGGCATGCAGTCCATCCCGATCTCTAGTCTTTGAAGCCAGGCCAGACGCCCTCCCATACATCTGGTGTCCTTTAACGTGACATGGGATTGATGGCGTGTGGGGGCTCTTGGGTTGCAAAAGGCCACCCTGAGGGGAAGGAGGGGAGTCCAGGCCCTGAGGGAGACTGATTCCTTTGTGAGGGACTCTGATTGCACCCAGCAGTCCTTGCTCGGCCTGCACTGGCTCAGGCTCAGCTGGGGCCCGATGGAGTCAGGCTGTGTGCGGCAGCCTCCCTTCTGTTCCCACCTCTCGCAGGAGAAATTGGAAGGAACCATGATGCTTTCCAGAGCCGCAGGGTTCCAGAGGTGACAGGAGCCCATCCAGGCCAGCCCCCACCAACTCCCACCCCTGGGCTGCCCCACATGCCACCGACATTAGGCTGGGGCCCCCAAAACAAAAACCAAACTCAACGCCATCAAGTCAGTTCCAGTGCATAGGGGCCTTGTAGGACAGGATAGAACCGCTCCCATGGGTTTCTGAGACGGAAGTAGAAAGTCTCATTTTTCTTTCTCAGTGTGGCTGGAGGTCTCGAACTGCTGACCTTGTGATCAGCAGCCTAACTCAAGTACTACGGCACCAGAGCCCGAGTCCCTCCAAGACATGGGGCACAGAGCAGCTTGTGGGTGGCACCAGCCCGGGTCCTCGCATCCCGATGTGCACCCCTCTGGGACACTGCTGTCATGCCCCGCCGTCTCTACCCCCACCGAACACAGGGAGCGCTGGCCAGGCCATGCACATTCATTTTGTAAATGAAAAAAAAACCCTTGTGTGAGGGTCTCGGGCAGGCCAGTTGGGCCCCAGCCCTGCATAGCCGCAGAGAGGCTGCTGGCCTTTGTTGAGGGCTGAGCTGCCAGGCAAGGATGGGCCTCTCTGGATGGGCGCCGGGTTCCATTCTGGACAGCGAGCTCTGGTCCCAGCCCGAACGAGGCACTTTTCTGGGAACTGACAGGGCCTGACCATCCCCAAAGGAGGCCAGAGGACCATGGGCGGTGGCCCTCTTCCCACCCCTACACTCACAAGAACCTCCCAGGTTAGGTCGACAGCTCGCTCTAGCCCCCGCCCCTTGGCGCCCATCATGGGTTGAGTGAGGGTCAGGGTTCCCACACCGGTTTCAAGTGCCCAGGGGAGTACCCGAAGGCTGAAGGCCGAGAGCCAAGTGGCGTAGAGTGGAGGGCTCCTCCAGGCCCTGACATCAGCCTCCCCGCCCCCCACATCCACACCCACGCTGCCCTGAGCCAGAGGAGGGGCCTCCTCCCCAGCAGACTCCCAACATTGGACAACTCATCAAGGCAGCACGGGGCCCTGGGCTGCTGGCTGGCCCTGACCCGACCCCACACTTGGGCAGCGGGAGCCCAGCCCCTCTGTTGACAGCACACGCTGCAGCCAGGCCCAGAGGAGAAGGGAGAGCCGGGGAAAGTGTGTGCGAGGCCCCCACTGCCCTGGCTCTGTCCATGGGGGCCGCCAGCCCTCACGGCCACGCCGTGTCCCCTCCGCAGGTACCTGACGCGCTGGTCTCGCCGATCCGCCAGGCCCATTTACAATAAGGGTCACAAGTGGAACAAAGTGCGCATGGCCGTGGGGTCGCCCCTGCTGAAGGACAACGTCTGCTACTCCCGAAGACCTCTGGTGCTGTATCACTGACTGAGCGGGCTCCCGAGGCTCCTCCTTAGGGAGGGGGCCAGCTCGGGGACCCCCGGTCCAGGAGCGGCCCAGGCCCCTCCAGCTTGGAGGATACCAGGGACCCTGGAAGCTGCTGTGATCTCCAGACTGACTTGTGCTGTGCTCGGGCCGCGGGACACTTCTGCCTGATCTCATAAACCAGGCTGTGTGTTCACCCCTGGCTTGTGCTCACTGCTTCAAAGTGTACGACTCAGACCCATTTGGGCCAGTGGCTGAGCACGGCGTGGTTTGTGTCCTGTGAGAGACCACAGCAGTGCAGCTGAGAGCACTGGTGGCCCCACAGGCTCCCATCCCCCAGCAGCCGTTCCCAGCTGCAGACTGCCAGGCGGAGCGCCTGTGTGCAACCTGCCTCTGAGGGCCCCGGGCTATGACAAGCCAGCCGTCAGCATCTCAGTAGCAGGATTGGGCCTCTGTCTGCACCAGCCAACCTCAAAACCTGGGTACTGGAGGGGAGTGAGCAGAACAGACAGACCCGAGTCACACAAGTTTGTGAAAATCACATTTACACTCGACATGACACTCCCCGGGCAACCCCCACCCTACAGCATGAAGGGCAGGTCAATGTTCTTCTCCCCGGTGCCCACGTAGACGTAGCCGTAGTTCTTGGTGTAGGGGGCATGGTAGAAGGTGAGACCCGGCCAAAGCAGGCTGCGCAGCACCACCAGGGCATTGCCCCGCTCCATCTGGAC
>PVJH01047819.1:0-11101 GCA_004026705.1 Nesogale talazaci | reverse complement strand
TGAACATTCTGTTGGGTCACCACACTTTGAGATGGGTACATATAGGGTTCTCTTCCAGTGCGTTGGTCAAGAGGCTGTCTTCTAAATGTCCTGATGTAAATGAATGAGTGCTTCCAGTGCTTCAGCTTTATGAAACATTCGGTGGGAATTCCATCAATTCCAGGAGCTGTTTTTAGCTAATGCAGTCAGTGCTGCTTGAGTTTCTGCCTTCAGCACCATTGATTCTTGCTCATATGCTATCTCCTAAAATATGGACTGTTGACTAGTTCTTTCTGGTACAGTGATTCTTTGTCTTCTTTCCATTTTCTCATGTCAATTTGGGCATCATTCAATATTTTGCCGATAAAATCTTTCAAAATTGTAATTTGAGGCTTGATGTTTATTCCCCTTGGGTTCTTTCCGGCTCACATTTGCTGAGTGTGTTCTCTTTGGGGATGAACACCACTTGCCTGTCCGTTTGCCTTACGGTGGTGGCTGTGTGTTGCTCTGTTGCTGGAAGCAGTGTCACATGCTCCAAATGCCAGCAGGATCACCCAATGTGAACCATTTTCAGCGGAACTTCCAGACGAAGAACAGATGAAAAAGAAGGACCCAGCTCCCCACATCAGGGGAAGAAGCCGCTGAACCCTCATATAGAATACTAGAAAGACAACATACGAGATGTTCCCAGCGGAAAGCCTTGTCAACAGCAGATAATGAAGTGTACATAGCAACACAATCACCATCTAGAATCAGGGCCCAAGTCTCCAGGAACTAAAGCCTGCACTCATTTCCTCAACCTTTTGTGCTGTCATTATCTATACTACAGATGAGACAAAGCTGGGTTCTCTCAGATGAAGTGATTTATACAACAAGCAGGCAGCGTAACCTCTCTCTCTCCTGGACAGTCTTACTACTTGAGTTCACCACCCAAATAAGAGACCAGTCAGAGGAGTTTAAGCCTTCCATCACCTGTATACATTCACCACAGATAGCTGGTGTCACTGATTCTAGGGTCTATGGTCTAAATACAGCTTCACAAAGTCTCCCTTCTGCAGCTGTTATGAGTTGAACTGTTGGCAAAAAACATATTTTGAAGCCCTAACTACTAGATTTACTTGGCAATAGGCATCTCCTTTTTTATGTAAATAAATTCATACCAGCACAGGTTAGGTCCTAAATCTAATCCTTTTTAAATGGTGTCTTTAAAAAAGGAAACCAGACATGGAGATAGGAAAGACAGGGAGAAAAACAGCATGTGAAGAACTGTTTATAAGCCCAGGCAGGCACGAGCACCTAGGATTGCTGAGCAGGGAGGGTCTTTCTCTGGAACCCAAGCCCTGACTGGGATTTCTAGCCTCCAAAACTGTGAGACAATAAATAAAGCCACACACTTGGTAATATTTCAGTATTGCAGCCCTAGGAAACTAAGACAAAAATGTGCTACTAAGATGTAGGGTTCTGGTGGCGTAGTTGTTGTGCACAGGACTGCGGCCCACTGGGATGGAGGTTCAATTCCAGCAACGGCTACGCAGGAGCAAAGGCTGGGCCTCCTACTCCCACCACCAGAGGGAAGTGATGCCAAAAAAAAAAAAGAAGATGTAGGGTTCTGCTGTAGCGAATACCTGAAATGTGGAAGAGAATTTAAGATAAGTAATGGATGGAAATTGGAAGAGTTTGGGGACAGTTGGTAGTAAGAACCTTGATGAGATGGTTGCTAAAATTTTGGATTACCAGGGGAGATTCCAATGAAGGCTCAGGGGAAAAGAGAGAGAGATTTTTGTTTTGTCTTGATTTTGGGTTTTTTTTTGGGGGGGGGGAAGGGGGCATCACTGCCCTCAGTGCTCCTGAGAGCAGCCGTTGGATTTGAACCTCCAAGTCCACGGGCCACAGTCCCGCATTCAACCACTTATGCCACCAGGGCTCAGCCCCAAAGAGAGAGACTTTATAATGAAGTTTCTAGTGTCATAAACAGAAGGCTTCTGAAAATGTGGGTGTTTGATGTGCTTCGGGGGAGGCTTCAACAGAAAGTAATAAACAAGGAATTGTACACTGGGTGAAAGAAGAGCCTTGCTATAAGCTGACAAAGAGCTCATCTGAGTGATATTCAAATGTTTTGTGGAAAACAATACCTATAAGTCAAACTTTAATATTTGATTTAGAAGATCCCTAAGTAAGATCTTAAGAAAACATCAAGAAGAAACTTCTTGATGCTTATAGTAAAATTCAGAATGATGGAAATACTGAGAAATGAACTGCGCCAAAAAAAAAAAAAAAACTAAACTAAAACTTAAAGATTTGGCAAAAAAATGAGTGTGTGCCCTGGAGAAATCACAAGGTTGTGACTACACAGATTTTGCTAACGAGATTAGGCCTATGGCCAATGTATCTAATCAACCATGTCAGCAGAAACTCTGTCACTTTAAACTAAAAGGTATAGAGGAGAGACAAGGTATAGTAAAGGTACCTGCCTCCTGGGATTTCACAGACAGGAAAAAGGCCAGTGCAGACACATGGTTGTAGATATTTGTTGTCCTCCCCAAAATGAAGTGATGATCCTGGGGGCAGTTCAGGGAACAGCAGGATGTTTGACAAGAACGTGGAGACTGGAACTTGTGAGGTTTCTGTGGGTAGGGTGATGACTTGGGTCCAAGAGTCAAGCTGCTGTTCTCATAGGCTGCTGTCCGAGGTAGAGGGGTAAAGCAACTAACCCAGTCGACCAGAAAAAAGGGCCGTGCTTGGGAAAGAGTGGATTCCTTTAAAGTCTTGAGCGTTGATCACACCTGTCCTCTGGGGCCTTCTGCTTGCTTGCTTTTTGCTGTTCTTGTTAGAACAACACATTGTCAGAACAAAACATGGCCTTGTCAGATGTCATCTTCAAAATTGTTCCTATGCTCGAGCCTACTGTCACAGCCACCGTGTGAATCTATGTCCTTGAGAGCCTCTGTCTTTTCGTTGCTCCTCGACCAATCCGGATGACCCTCTCTGAGGGCTGGTCTCTCCTGACAACGTATGCAAAGTATGTAAGATGAAGTCTTGCTATCCTTGCCTCTAAGGACTGCTCTGGCCACACTTCTTCCAAAACAGACATGCGTGTCCCTCAACAGTCAAGAGTGCTTTCACTATTCTCAAGCACCACCATTCAAATGCATCGATTCTTACTCATTCTTCTTTATTCGATGTCCAAATTGCACACGCGTATGAGGCAACTGAAAATACTCCGACTTGGGTCAGGTGCACATTAGTCCTCAAAGGACCAGCCTTGCTCTTCAACATGCTAACGACTTACCTAATGCAACCCATCTTTCGATCTCTCGACAGCTGCTGCTGCCATGAGCAGTGATTGCGGATCCACGCAAGACAAAATCCTTGACAGCGTCGACCGTTTCTCCACTTGGATCTATCAGTTCAGTTGTGAGGATTTGGGTCTCAACACCGAGCTCTTTGCATTGAGTTGTATTTCACACTGAAGGCTGCGGTCCTTGATCTTCATCAGCAAGGGTTTTAAGTTCTCTTCCTGTCCGGCAAGCAAGATTGTGATATCTGAATATTGCAGGTGATGGATAAGCCGTCCTCCAATCCTGATGCCACATTCGTCTTCATAAAAGCCAGCTTCTCTGAGGATTGGCTCAGTATGCGGCCTGAGTAAGCATGGTGAGAGGATATAGCCCTGGTGCACTCTTTTCCTGATTTTAAGCATGTGGTTTGCCCTTGCTGTGCGGGCACAACACTTCTTGAACCACGTACCAGTTCTACATGAGCACAATGAAGCATCTATAAAAATTTCTTTCCCAATTTATCCCTCTGGACTAGAAATGTTTACCTTCTGCTGATCCCACTACTGCACTCCTGAAGTAGATATCCTTATCCTACATTTCACATATTTATAGAACGGCTAGCCCTGGATTCTCTGTGGTTTGGCAGCTGCATTGCTAGACCCCATTAAGAGGGCTGAAGTGCGAAACTAATCAGCTGAAAGGAAGTTTCCTTTCATGCTGGAAAAGCTCCTTTGTTTTCTTGCGAGATCTGGATCCTGCGTCTGTTTTCTCATCATCTGACCTCCAGTTCTTTGGCCTTGAGTCAGAGGCGTGCCTACTGATGCTGGAAATGCTTAGCCTCTGCAGCCTGTGAATCAGCAGGCTGACATCTTATCTGTTGACCTTGGAGTTATTTACTTCCACAGTCAGCAGCCTTCCCTCTGACTCACCTGGCTTGGGGTGGGCAGCCCCAGCAACTACCTGAGTTAGGAGAAGCCACCAGTCTTACATCCGAACTTGTCAGCCTCCAACCCAGTGATCCATTTCTCTGAGATTAATATCAGTATAGAGAGGCACGTATAAGCTTCAGTGGATTTGTCTCTCTGGAGAATCCAGCCCAAAACAGATAAGGTCGCATTTCATCCCCGGATGTATCAGCCCAATGGGTCCCACCCATGCCTAATTTGCAGGTTCAGAAGATGAGTTTTTGAACTTAGTGTTGGTACTAGAATGTCATATCTTGTGATAAGCTGAGTTGGAAGGACTTTCTTTTGTACAAGAGAAAGACATGAATTTGGAGGAAACAAAGGGCAGAGAGTTATATGTTGGACTGTGTGCTTCAGAAGTATATGCTATAACCTTAACCCCTATGCCTGTTAAAGCTACCATTTTGCAAATGAGAATTGTTTCTCAGGTTGATGAGGTTTAGAGTCGGTCCTAAACATACAGTAATTCCTTCTGAGTGAGGCCTTAGAAAGTGAAACACAGATACAGAGAGACCCATGTGGAGGCAAAGACTATGTGTGGAGCTATCTGCAAATTAAGGGGTGATCAGAGAATCCTGCCATTACCAACAAGGGAGGACCCTCCCCTAATGTGATGACCTGATTTATGGTGCAAGTTTCCAAAACTGCGAGACAATGCATTTGTGCTTTATAAAGCCACCTATTGGGGAATACTTTGCTAGTGTAACCCAGGGACTTAGACATCTGCTTACCAAAAGAAACATATGAGAGGCTGAGTGGGCCCCGCACCACTGCCATGAGCTGCTGGGTGATAAAGGATGCCAAGTCTGGGTGGTGGCTGGGCCTCCATTTCCATACCTTTGGCCCTTCAGCTGGTGGCAGTGTCTAAGTCAGGCGGTCACAGGGCTGTGGGCTGCCCATCTCTGCATGTTGAGGTGTCATGAAAAACACCGAATGTAGTATTGTGACCAGCTTCTGAGTTAGCAGAGGAAGAAGATGGAGCCGGTACCCTATGAGGGTTAGCTACAATATGCTGGCAGCGTATCAAGTGCATCCCAGCACCCCCTGTGCGCCAGCATCCTCCATCTCAGCTCTGCAGGCTCCACCTGCTCACTCTGCTCAGCAGGTCATCTCCAGATTGGCTCGGCTTCAGTGCCCTCCACGGTGGTTCCATCTGGTGATGGTACCAGGTGACCGGCAAAACAAAATGAACCAGGAATTTTTCCAGATCCGAATAGTGACCTCCCTTATTAGGATGTGTGTGATAGATGGTTTTATGTCAACCTGAAGACGGGGAAAGTGTAAGGGTGGTGTCCAATCTGTGAATCAGGTCAAAGCCTGATGCTGGTTCCCTGGAGGTGTGGCCTTCTTATAAGGAGGACCATAGGATCTCCCCCCCCCTCCCCCCAACTATCTGTCTTTCCCTGTTTACTTGCTGGCTACCCTGAGAGCTGCAGTCCTGCCATGCTTCCACTGACCTAGGATCAAGCATATGACTCTGCACCCATCAGCCTGTAATCCTCCTACATTCTGCGTCTTTGCATGTGGCTGTGTGAGTCTGAAGAGGAATTTATGGACTAATATTGGACTTAAGTTGGACTGGGCTGGGACACTTTCCTCATTTGTAATTACTTCTGAATATAAAGCTCTTTCTTATGCATAGGTGAGTGTCTATGGATTTGTTTTTCTAGTCAACTTGGCCTAATAGAACGTGATAACAGACTTGGATGCCTGTTACATGGACAGGGGTGGAGCATGACAGGACAATATGGGTGGCAGGGAGAAGGGGAGGCTTCTCCCAGGAGAATGGAGGGCGTGGCACCGTATTCTTGTGGATATGGATAGTGCTGGCCCCTGGACACTGCCTCTCTGTCACACAAACCACCATGAATGGGTATTTTCTCGCATAAAATCTTCATCTCATACTCCCCCATGCTGTGTCTGAGATGAAGGTCATCGCCACTCACTTCTGGGAGTCGACTCAACATTGCCCTTCCCCAACATCCAACCTTTCACCATTCTCTGAGACCACTGTTGACACACCCCACAACTGCAGCACTGAAAGAGACACCAACCACTCTCCAACCCATCGCTGACGCTGCAGCCAACTGTCTTTCTCTCACAGCCTCCCAGCTCGACACCCTCAGAGAGACCTGTCAAGCGCTACACTCAGCCAGCGTCATCACACCTGCCTCTCATAGGTCTCCCCACATCTCTCATTGATGTGCACAGGGGTGGACTGCACACATACACATACATGTGCACAAACATGCATGTACACAGGCGGTCACACAAAAATGCGTGTACTAACACCTCAGCTGTGATAGTTTAGTTTTCCTTCAACTTGGGTGGGCTGGGATTCTCATGATACAGGCTAACATGGTGTGATCAACTCCGTGGTGGGATCTCCTATGAGGCAGCCAAGCAGTTGTGGCTGAATAAAAATTTTAAGACTCACTGCCATCGAATCAATTCTGCAACCCTAGGGAACAGGGCAGAATGGTCTCTTTCAGTTTCCAAGGTTGTAACTATTTACAGGAGAACCGGCTTCCTGGATCTGGTCACAGCCTTGATATTGAGGGATATTTTACTCAGGGTGTGTCCTATTCTTAGTGTACACTACCAGTGTGTGGAAACTAACCAACTCCTGCTGAATTTGAATCCCACATCTGTTGTCAGCCTCCTGTTATCACACCTGCCGGTCCGAGGAGCCATCAGCAGGCTGCCAACCTTGCATTCAGTCCGCTCAGCCGACCACAGCCTGCGTTCTCCCTGCTTCCTGCTCACCCCGCCCTGCAGCTACTAGAGTCAGGAGAAACCTGCAGCTCGTATGTGACCTGAACAGGACTGGATGCACCCAAGTCGACAACTGTGTGAGCCCTTTCTTGATAGAAAGCTCTTTCTATGTATGCATACACGTACCAATGTCACTGCTCTGTTTCTCCGAAGAAGCCAGCCTAACACACCGGCCATATTCACAGCACACGCCTCTCGGCCAATCATGTTATCTCTGGTCTCAGGATTTCTCACACTGCTGCTGTTACCTAGAATGGCTTACCTCCCGCTAGCAGCTACCTTGACCTCCACAATGAGCTGGGTGGTCTTCCTCAAAGCCCTGCAGCACCCCATGTCACCCTGGGTCATAGGCAAACTTCTCCCCGGCCTTGGGATCGGAATCTGTTGTGCCTTCACAGGGTCTGGCTTACCAGGCACAGGCCCACAGCACTCAGACCTAGAGGAGGATGCTCCCAGAGGAAATCTGTCCTCAGAAGATCTATGTGAGGATGTCACGGATGTCCTGGGCTCTCAGGGCATCTTCCTCATGGTGACTTAGACATCTGGCCCCCAAGGGGAAGCGAGTGCATCACCACAGGAATGCCACCACCACCCCGTGTGGTGTTGGGTAATACATCAAGGAGCTGCCTCCTGGCATTTCCAAGTATCCTGGGAGTTGCTCCCTGGGTGCTGAGCCTCACAAGTCTGATATGCTCCCATGAGCTCTCCCACCCTGGAAGTGAGCAACAGATGTGGCCACCAAACCTTGGAGCAGACTCTGATAAGGACAGAGGAAATGGGAATTATATTTGGTGCTCCTTATGTAAACTCAGAGTCTTCACCTTAGTGGATTAAGTGGTCTCAGGGCTGAAGGTAGTGACAGCATGGACTTCCGCCCCACTGGCCACAGGGTCCCAGCTCACAGGATAGCAAGGAGAAGGCCTGGCCCAATGAAGCAGAGAAAAGAGCTTCCAAATGTTCGCATTAGTGAGATAAGGGGAAAGGCCTGGTCAGAGAGCAAGCGCATGCACACACAGCTCAGTGGATTTCCATCAGTGTCACACAGAGTGGTGTGCTGTGGACCCTGCACCTCCGGAGAGGCCGGCTCTGGGTTCAAAGGTCCACTGTTGACCAGAAATGTCAAGGGGCTCTTCTCCCAGGCTGCCCAACTCTCCTGACAGCGACTGGATGCCCCATTTTTTACATTTTCCACAAACTGGACACAAAAAAGTGGGTTGTCTGAGTGCTCAGTCCACACCCAGTCCTGATGTGCACACAATCAGAAACATGCGACATTCCTGGCTGGGTGAAGACCAGTGCCCAGGACACACAGAGGGTGTCTGTAAGTCTCGTTCAAATAAAAGACCAGGTACAGCTGTAGATAGAGATGACTTTTTCTAACTCCAATTCCGGAGAGGCGGCACACGCCCAGTTCATCACGTGTGCAGCAGGGCACACAGTAGTCAATAAAACTGCAATCACGAAAAACAAGATTGGGGAAGGAATCGTTCCGGTCCTTGCACTTCCCTTTCAGAAACCATGGCTGATTGAGGGTGGCAGAGAATGTTTCCCTTCTCAAGCACACACAGGCAAAGCCCTAAGGGGTGCAGAGAAAGACACTGAGGGGCACGGCCGACCTCACATTGCGCAGCGCCCAAACATCAGCAGTCAAGAGCAGAGGCCTCACAGTGCTCACAGGAAGGGGACGCATCACGGCACCATCTCCCACTGCAGCCAGGGGAGGGAGGCGCATCACCATGCTCCCAACAGCACCGACCCACAGAGGAGGGAGCTCACTGTCTAGACTCAGCACACATTGTGACGGTCCTTGGTCCTCTCAACTTTCCCTTACCGCAAGCAAACTGGCCTTCAGATGGGGTTTGTCTCAGTGTTTCATGCCTTTGATATAGTCTCACAACTTCCACGGGCTACACACATGTAGGAAATACCAGGCTGCTCCGTCTGAAGCCACTGCATGCCATGGCCATGGGCACCTTACTGCTGCATGGTTAAGACTCCGACATGTATGCCTGTGGTGACTAAAGGAGCTCCCAGAAGTCCTGGGGGGAGCAGGTAGGTCAAATTCTTACAGGAGTGTTTAGCATAGATAAATTCAGGCACTGGCTTGACCCTGCATGTGTGGGTAGGGAAGGGGAAGCATTTCCAAGATGGTACAGGGCCAGTCACCAGGGAAGACGTGCTAAGAAAGAGGACAGAAGTCTAGAAGTCAACCCAACCATCAGCACCATTGGAAGATTAGGCAGAGTGGGTCAACTTGAGGACCACAGCCAGGACAGAGCCAGCTCCCAGTCTCTAGGCCTGTGGTCACACAGCCATTGTGGTCTTCTAGTGGTCAAACTATGGTTATCTCTGAATTCCAAACGTGGGCCCTGTGACAATGCTGAAGTCACAATGTCAGCCAACACACTCGACCCTGGGCTGTGGGCCTTTAGCAGCCCGGGTCGAGGGGTGTGCTGTGACACCCTCAAGTGACCCCAACAGCTCACAGACATAAGGGTAGTTGAGTCAGCTGGTATCATTAGCACACCAGTGCTTTCTCAAGTGGAGGTCCCTTCTAACGGGTGGAGAGTCTATTCAGAAAAGGGAATACAAGACCATTATAGAAGAGAGGTTCTTTATTTGCTAATCAAAATTTTTAAAAAACTGCACTAAGATTCTGAACATGTCCACTGGCATCAGCTTGCTCTCCTAAACCCACACTGACTCAGATGGGAGGCCCGTGGTCCTTTTTGTCAGCACTGGTGTACGGACAGCATTTGACGTGGCCCTCATCTACCTACACCTCTTGTCTGGGGCCTGAGGCCTCTCATACCCACAGCCAATAAGATCCCCAAGGGCTGGGGAGCCTGCAGAGAAGACACTGTCTGATAGGCCCATGCTCTCTCCCAGACACTGCCCATCTCCACCAGCCCCTCCTTCCAGGCTAAATATGCCTAATGATTGGATATTAAGGATAGGCAGTACTGTACATCTCGGCTACCGGCCATGTTCCTAAACTCAGAAAGGGAAGCAGGAAGCTCAAGCTTACGGCTCTAGACTCTATAGGTCTGGGGTTCAATCTGGGCCTCTTCTCAGCCCTGAGTTACAGACATGCAAATACCAGAGTCAGTCTTGGACACCAGAGAGGCTTGCCCAGCCCCCATGTTCAGAAATACAGTCCCTTGTAAGGTCTGTGCTTTCTTCAGCACAAAAAGATGGGAAAGGTGGGGGATTTCCATTCTCCTTGCCTTGCCACTGGGGATACACAACTTCATGTCAACTTGATAAAAGAATGAAGGAGTGCAGACTAGCCTGATTGATCCCTCCTTGTGATTGATAGCCTTCCAATGAGGATTCTGGGAACTTCTCCTTTTCTAGATTCTGCCATTAGAAGAAGTGGTGGTCTCTCCTCTTCTCTTCTCTTCTCTTCTCTTCTCTTCTCTTCTCTTCTCTTCTCTCTCTCTCTCTCTCTCTCTCTCTCTCTCTCTTTCTCTCTCTCTTCCCCTCCCCCTCTCTCTCTGATTCACCTCCTGTGGAGAAACCATGTGGAGACTCGTGCCAGAGCCCTGAGATGCTTCCACCACCACTGAAGACACAAGACTTCTCACGCACTGGCCTGTGGTCTTCCTATATTCAGTATCATTTCATGTGCTGCATGAGTCTGAAGAGGGACTTTTTATACTGCTTTGGGACATATAGACTCATATGGGACAGATGGACTTGATCTGGACTGGGCTAGGAGGTTTTCTTGATATACAATTACTCTTTGATACAAAGCTCTTCCATTTATATATCTTAGTGTCAATGAATCTGTTTCTCTAGTCTATCCGATCTAACACAGTATCCTAGGGGAGAACGGCTTTTCTTATAGCCACTCCTTCCTTCCAAGAGAGCTGTCAACTCTAAATGGCAAAATGAACCTCCTTGTAAAGAAAAGGACTCAGAGAAGCAGCAGGAGCCCCTGTACCCATTCATCATGACAGTGCACAGGGTTTCCGCTCCCTAAAATGGAAAAAGCCCTCCAGCCAGAGCAGGGAGTGCACTAGCAAGCAGAAATGTAGGAGGGAAGTTGGGGAGGGGCCACAGAGAGGATACCAGGGGCAGAGGAAGGCCAGAGGAGGCCAC
>PVJH01047818.1:0-11100 GCA_004026705.1 Nesogale talazaci | reverse complement strand
GAAGGCTTGATGATCTCTTTTGGAAAATTAGCCAATGAAAATACTCCATGGCTCCTTTAGTTCTTAAATGCTTCCCCACCCCCACTATCATAATCCCAATTTTATTTTACAAATCTGGCTAGACCAGAGGATGTACACTGATACAGATAGGAACTGGAAACACAGGGAATCCAGGACAGATGATGCCTTCAGGAACAGTTGTGAGAGTGGTGATACCAGAAAGGTGGAGGGAAGGTGGGGTAGAAAGGGGGAACCGATTATAAAGATCTACATATAACCTCCTCCCTGGGGGACGGACAACAGGGAAGTAGGTGAAGAGAGATGCTGGACAGTATAAGATATGACAAAATAATAATGTATAAATTATCAAGGACTCATGGGGGTGGAATGGGGAGGGAGGGGAAAATGAGGGGCTGATACCAAGGGCTCAAGTAGAAAGCAAATGTTCTGAGAATGATGATGGCAACAAATATACAAGTGTGCTTTGCATATAATGGATGGATGGATGGATGGATGGATGGATGGATTGAAATAAGAGTTGTAGAAGTCCGCAATAAAATAATTAAAAGAAACGAAAATACCCCGTGGCCCACAACAGAATATTGTGTCTGCTCCGGTCCTAGCCGATGACACAGGCCTGGACTGCGGTTTGCTATGGGGCATGCAGAAAGGGTCTCTGTAAGCAGGAAGTGAATCAACAGCAACTCTGATGTCTAATACAGACACATGGAGCAGATTCTAGAGATCTCTGAATGGCAGGCACTGGGATTGAGACTTGATGTCCTGGGCATGTGAGTGTGGGGTGATATGATCAAGTCGACTCTTTTAGAATGGGGGAAGCTGCTATGTGAGGGGGGGCAGTCACAATTTCGGAGGCAGTTGGGATACCACTTTAGAAGGCTATCACAATGGTTAAACAGGAGGACTTGGATGATAACAACGGCAGTAGAAACGAAAATAAAGGAATTTAAGAGTATTGTAAGAGATACTTCAAAGGTGTTGCAGATGGGCCTCAGTGCCTAAGCGGGAGCCTTGCTGTGGAGTGTGTTGAGTTGGCCTGGGAACCAACTGCAAGGTCAGCAATTCAAATTCGCCAGCTGTTCTGAGGAAGAAAGAAGAGGCTTTCAACTCCCACAAAGAAAAACCCACAGGGTCACTAGTAGTCAAAATTGACTTGATGGTAGTGTTTTTGGTTTGTTTTGGTTTGATCAGTGTCTAGTTGAAGATGGAAAGAACTAGCCAAAGATTAATAATGTCTGGCTTCCAACCCAGGATAACTAGGAAACGGAGAATATGGGAAAGGAGATTGGTCTTAGAGGTATAAGGAGGTCTCTGACCCAACCTACAAAAGGAGCCCTCGTGGTGTGATGGGCCACATGTTGAGACTAATCACAAGGTCAGTGATTAGAACCTACTGGGCACGCCACAGGAGAAATAGGAAGCTTCCTGCTCCCTGATCTACGGTCTCAGAAACCCACAAGAGCAGTTCTGCTCTGTCCTATAAGATCACTGTGAGTTGAAATTGGCCTGCTGACAGGAAGCTTGATTGTGTGTGTGTGTGTTGGATATTCCAACCTACTCCCATTGAGTCGATTTCAAAACATATCAACCCTATAGAACAGAGTAGAAGTACCCCTTAGGGTTTTGGAGATTTTTAAACCTTTAGAGAAGTAGACAGACTCCTTTTTCTCCCACAGAACAAATGGTGGTTTTGTGGTCCAATGTGTAACTGTATACAAAACCAGAGCTCCATAAGGAGATCCATAAGGTCACTGAAGGGTTGCGAGGGGTCCAATTAGATTTACAAGCAATCATAATATATTGGACTCGGTAACTGTGCTAATATCAGCATCCACATGCAAGCAGGGTATACTCGAGCCAAATCGCTTGCCTTTAAGTAGATTCTGACTTGTTCCTCCATCCCTCATGTGTTTCACAGTTGAAATATGTACTCAATGGATAGAGTATTCAATGGATGATTTTTTTTCAGAAGCAGATTATCAGGCCTTTCTTCCCAGGTACCTTGAGGTGGGCTTGAATCTTCAACCTTCTAGTCAGCAGCCAACTGTGTGAACTGCTTGTACCACCCAGGGACTCCTATAATCACCCGGAAATGGCCTTTGTAAGAACCCGAAGATGGAAAACAATTCAAAGGACCATTGAACCACATGAACCACACCTTCCACTACCCTAAGATCCAAAGAAATAGAATCAAGTTACAAGATGATGTCAGGTTTCCAGTAGTCAACCATTTTTGAATGGGACCACAGAATGTCCTGGACAGAATGGGATAAAATAGAGAACAAAATTCAAAGTCATAAAAAGACCAGGCTTTCAGGTTTGCCAGAAACTGGTGGAACCCCCAAGGCTGTGGACTTTAGACACTCTTCAGCCCTGAAACCGGACCCACCTCTGAGGATGACCTGGCAGTCACAGTCCAAAAAAATGAACACATGTACCCCCAGGACCCTAATCCCTGAACGAGCAACCATAGGAGACAAAAAGGGCAATATCTGCCCCAAACCAAAACTCCGAAGGAATTAAGGGGAGGAAAGAAGAGCAAATGGAAATGGGGAACCCAGAAGGAAGTGGGGAGAATGTTGCTACATGGAGGGAACTGATATCAATGCCAAGACACAATATGTGTGCGACTTGTCAAATAGAAAACTAATGTTCTTTGTAAGCTTTTTCTGCAATCACAATCCAATTTAGGAAAAGTCGTCCCAGATGGAATGGCATGGCCACCAAAAGAGCCACGGAATGGCTGATGGTTTCGATCTGTGGACCCAGTGGTTAATCGTCCAATGCCTAACCATGACCCCACTCGAGCCTCTATAGTGAAATCCAAAAACCTCCAATGTAGTGCTCCATAATCTTCAAGTCCACAGTATGACTCTTCATACTAAGCTCACTGCAATAGTCAACCTACAGGACAAGATATAAGTCATGAAAGAGCAGGCGCCATTAACACATATAGTCAGGCGACTATGGGGGAAAACAGAGCCCTCCTTTGGTTTTTTAGTGAACATCAGGCCTTCATGTACCTTAAAAGCTCAGTCCCTGTTTGCATCTCTCATGGATTCAATTATGTCACCCCTCACAAGACAAATGAAAGCCCCAACCCAGGCACCAGTACGACCTTGTTTCAGGAAAGTGGGCATTTTCTTTCCAGATATAATAAATTAAATGAAGGAATTTAAAACAGAGTACTTCAAAAAAACTGAACTCACTGCCCTCAAGTTGAGTTGGACTTGTAGCAAACCTATAGGATAGGGTGGAAGTGAGAGAGAGAGAGAGAGAGAGAGAGAGAGAGAGAGAGAGAGAGACACGTGTACTGCCCACAGACACCCTGAATGCGAACTTCTAGTCTCTAGAGTTGTGTGAGAAAATATTTCTTCTTTGATATTTTGTGGTATTTTGTTGTGATCTCTAACAGCAGCAGCTCCATTTCTCTGAAATATATCCCTCACCCCTCCACACACAGGTAAGCTGGCTGTGGCAGGGGTGTGGCTTGAAGAGAGGGAGAGATGGGCATGAAGTGAGCACTGCCCCAGCGGGAGACAGCACCTCTGGCACAGCAGGAAGATGCATCCAGGCCTGCATGGGAGATGCTCACTAACTAGTGGGTAAAACAATCACCTAGGCTTTGGCCTATACAGGAAAAACATGTGTCAGCAGGATCATAAACTGAAGATAGTGTGTCAGGTTCTGGTGGTCAATGGGTAGCTTTATTGATCTTCCTCTAGAGCCCACTCAGCCTCGGTCACCTGCCCCACTCCCACATACCACATCAAGCCTCATCAACGATTCCATCCTTGTCCCTGAGAGGGGCCACAATTGTGAGCTATCAGTGTCTCACAAACACAATAGGATATTTACATAGAGAGAGGGAAATGGCCCCTGGGTGATGCAAATGATGAAGGTATCAAAAGGTTGGCGATTTGAACAGTCAGCAATGCTGTGGAAGAAAGGCCTGGCAACATGCTTCTGTAAAAACCATAGTCAAGAAAGCCCCATGGGGTTCAGTTCCATTCTGTTATCAACCTGATGCAACAGAGTTATATTTCTCTATGTGTGTTTAGCCAGGAAAACAATCAAAATGATAATGCCAGCAGTGATGATTTTATTCACCAAGCGCTTGGTATAATAACAAGCACTGTGATATTAAAAAGCAGCTAATAAATAATAATATGACAATTCTCTCCAAAAAGTTATAGCTCATGGACATGCATCATAATGAGAAAATACCAGTGAGACATTATTAAAAGGACTGCTGCTCTATTATGATTGATAGGAAAAGCAGAGTGGCTAATTACTTAAGAAGCTGGAAGGGAGATGGACCTGGGTTACCATTCAGCTGTTATTTAACCCCTCTGGGGCCTGGTTTTCTGATATAGCAAATGGAGATAATAATAGTTCTTGTAATATAAGATGGCTGAGAAGATAAACAAAATAAGCACTTTAT
Organism: Nesogale talazaci; assembly: GCA_004026705.1. Classification (NCBI taxonomy): domain Eukaryota; kingdom Metazoa; phylum Chordata; class Mammalia; order Afrosoricida; family Tenrecidae; genus Nesogale; species Nesogale talazaci. Next base: position 6,635 of record PVJH01047818.1, on the reverse strand, counting down.
ATTCATTGGCACAATGCCCCTGTATATAAGCACTGCTCAATAAATGTCAGCAGCCATGATGAGAAAGCTATTATAATATTGCCCATTATATAAGGAAGTAGATATAAGTCAAATCATATCTGAAATGCAGTAGAAGGATGTGCTCGAAAAGCTCTGACTGCAACAGAGGGCTATGAAACAGTTCCACCTCATAGCTATGCCATTTATCAGCATATCTGTTTTCATCCAAGTCGGGCTCAGAATGAGACAGTAGAAAATAATGGAAGCTACGAGAACAACCCACCACCATCTGGCAGCTTGTGTGGGCTTTGCTGTAGTGCCTTATGTTGCTGCAACGCTCGATGCTATGGTACTTCAGTCACTCGCAGCAGGGTCGCCCATGGGCGCCACTGGTTTCAGTGAGCCTTCCACACTGAAGCAGACTAGGAAGAAAGAGAAATTCACCTGTTTCTAAAACTTAGCTGCTTCAAACATGCCTCTTTGGACCCATCATCAGGAGGTGTCAACAGACAGCAGAGGACATCATATTTTCTAAGGTAGAAGGCCGAGGAGCCCTTTGGTGAGATAGATTGATTCAATGGTTACAGCAACTCAACTATAACATATGGGCGGGAAAAAATTAGAGGAAAGGAAGATGGGGCAACATTCAGTCCTGTGGTACACGGGGGTGCTGTGTGTTACAGGCGACTCTACAGCAACAGTCAACAAAAACATGATAATGACAGAAATGAGCCTAATCAGGAGTTCCCACAACCATCCCTCCCTCATTAGGAAAATAGAGAGGAGAGAGCTATCTACTGCCAGAAATAATAATAAAGACAGGAGGCTTCCTGTCACTCAAACCTCCTCTCCCGTCTTTTCATGCTACTGATGGCTTCCCAGAAGACAGGGGCCCTGGTCGGGGACATCAAAACGCCTTCAGTGAGAGCAATGATACACCCTTCTCCCCGGCTCTGTTTCGGAGATTTGGTACTCAACCACATGTGAGAATTTTTCCTTTATCCTACTTCTCTTGGAGAACACAGTTTCTGTAAAGTCTCGGGCAGAGAAGCTAAGAAACACACAATACATTCCTAGTCAGTGGCATTACCAGGGGAGTGACACTGCCTGAGAAGGTGACACCAAATGACGATCTGAAAAATTTGTGTGCAGGGTCTTGGCAGAAAGCAGTCATTTTGTTCTGTTTTTGTAAAGATAATTCTGTATTGAGTTATAAAACACAAATATTCTTCGAAAGGTCAGTGTACAGGTATCAATACACTTGCCTACAAGGCGAAAACTCCAAGGCTAATTAATGTACTTTGTGAGCTTTCTAATGCATTCTGCTCTGAGCTGTCGTTAATTAGCCAGTTACAATGATGCTTCGAATCATGCAGCTTCATCAGCGTGTACCCCAAACGTGTACTGTTGCTTCTCCCTTTACACACGGATTTGGTTAAAAAATAAGGCCTGGTGTTTACCTACCATATCCTGGTAATTAGCACTTGGGAACCTATCTCAAACATTTTGGGTAATTAAAGGAAACGGAGAAAAACTTTTTTTCAATTTCTATTGTTAAAGTTACTAAGGATGATGTACCTAATAATGTGATTGAATATAGAAATTGCTGACTCACCACTTGGGTCAGTATGCACATCATCTAAGGAATTAAAGCAATGTACACCATAAATGTTTGTTTATCCTGCATCATTCTATGGTTAAAATTGATGATAAATATTACTAAGGATTCTAAGGCGCTCTGGGGGCGGTTTCAAGTTGAGCTGCAACCAGCAAGGTGAGCAGTTCGAAACCATCAGGCACTCTGCTGGAGAAAGGGCTGTCAATGCTGGTGAAGAGTGGCCGTCTCAGAACCCACAGGGTCCGTTCTGCCCTGTCTCATAGGATCACTGTGAGCCAGCATCAACTTGATACCAGGGAGAGAAACTAAGGATTCGGTATGATCTGGTGGGGGGAGGCAGCACACTCAATCACCACACTGGGTGGCACCAACCCTAACCCTCCCCCTCACCTTCGCTCTACACCCTACCCTCTTTTACTAACAGCATGAAATGTATGAAATATTTCATGTCACAGATTTCTGAGTCTTTGTTGCATTCAGAGTTCATATGCACATTTCACTGTACTTCTCATTCCCGGCCACTCACAGTGATCCGAGCGGACAGGGTGGAACTGCCCCTTGGGGGTTTCTGAGCCTGTCACTCTGTACATGAGTAGAAAGCTGGGCCTTTCCCCTTCGGAACGGCTGGTGATTTCAAATTGCTAACCATTGCAGCTTACCCACTGCCTCCGTGTCTAAGCAACCTAACTGGCTTTTAATCCCAACTCGAAAGAAATGTGTTCATATTTTTCCCCAGGGCCAAGGCTTATGAATCCATCAGTTCTGAATTGTATGATAACCTCCCAGTATAAATGAAGCCCTTATGATGTTGTTCAGTTTAAGCAGAATTTCTAAAGGGAGGTTTCTCCTTCAGTGAAATCGTCTAGGACACGAGCATCATAAGCTATCGGAAGAACACAGACTAACACTGCTTCATTGAAATCCAGCACAAGCCATATATATGGTTTTGTCATTTCCAGTTAGCTGCATTATAAAAGCAAAAAGAGATTCAATTAATTGCAATGATACATTTTATATAAGATTATATTTAGTTTAACAATATAAAAAACTGCAACAAAACCTTCATTGCCATCAAGTCAATGCCACTCTTAGCAACCCTAGAGGACAGTGTAGTTCTGCCCCTGTGGACTTTCGAAACAGTCCCTTTACAGACAAGATAACCTCGTCTTTCTGTTGTGGAGCCCCTGTGGGTTTTGAACTGCTGACCTTGTGGCTAGCAGCTGACGGAGTAATCCACTATTTAGCCCTACAGCAATCTCCTAAAGATTAATTAGAAGCATAATCAAAATAAAATTATGAGTATCATCTTTTGTATTCATTTTTCCTCCCATGCCAAGTCTTCATGTACACTTACAATGCCACATGAGTCAGATGGCGACCCTTTTGAGGACTTCAATACTGTCGTGGCATGACAGTGGGTTCTGCACGCCAGCAAAATGAATAACGTATGGTGGAAGAGCCATGAGTACCCCTGCTGCCCCCCTTGGTCTCTCGCCCCCTTGCTGCAGTCTTTGTAGGGTCCACACCCCTCACTGGGCTCACCCAGAGTTATAATGAAGAAGGGGGCAGGAAGTGTTTAAAACAAACCTCGCTAGAAATCCAAATCCGTTTCCCAGTAGAAACAATGCTAAACACAATCGTTCTGGGGTGAAGTGACAGTAAGGGTTAAAGAGGCTTTCCTGGGGAGGAAGGTCTAGGAAGCTAATCACCATTTCCAACACTGTCTGTAGGAGATAACGTGTTCCAAGTTCCCGATCCCCTAGAGGCCATGTTTTATGTAAGCGTTTTCTCATTTAAAGACTGAGATGAAACCAGTCCGCTTCCTTATTCCTCCTCCCCTACAGGGCTCCTTCCATCCTGAGCTCGTCTGGGAGGCACATTTCACTCCGAGATGTGGAACAGCTGCCGTGGGTAGCCATTCTGAAGAAAGAGAATCCTGTCTTCAGAAACCAAAGCAAATGCTTGCCCGCTCCTGAGCTGCACCCAGTCCTTCTGCCATGTCACCTGCCCAATCCCGGCCCCCAGGCCAAAGTTCTCCATCAGGCCAGCACGAATACAAAACGAGCCAATTGCCATCGCTTCTGGGTCTCTCTCACCTCCCTCTGGACTATCTCAATTTGGGGTTCTGCAGGAATATCGAAGCAACCAAGCAGGCAGCCTGTTGCCACCCTGCTCTTCAAATCTACCTGACAGTTTCTCCCCTTCCTCCTCCCCCCCCACCCAGGGAACAAATAAAAACTCTAACTTACAGGTTCCAACGCATTTCTCCACCCATCCTCAACTAGAGACAATCTTGGCCTCATCAACTGTATTCCCATGAAGCCCGTGGCATCTTCCCACCCTCACCTGCAAACAGTTGGTGGTTCTCTCTTCCCTTGACACCACCTAAACCAGCCGGTCTCAATTTGTGGGTCGCAACCCCTTTGGGGGCTCTAGCGACCTGTCCACAGGGATCGCCTAAGACTATGGGAAAACACCCATTTCCTATGGTCTGAGTAACGGAGATACCACTCTTCTATTCATCTCCAAGTGGATCTGCCCACATGCAGTTACGCCCACCAAGGAGTATTGGGTGTGAAGACTGTTACCCATGCTACACCATGCTTCAAGACAACATTTCATGTATTCATTATAAATACATATTTCATGATATATAATGTCGTGCTGTTTGTGATAAATCACTATGCTTTAATTATGTTCAACTTGCAACAATAAAAATACATCCTGCATATCTGATATTTACATGATGATTCATAGCAGTAGCAAAGTGACAGTGATGAAGTAGCAACGAAAATAATTTTATGGCTGGTGTGGGGGGGGGGGTGTCACCACCACATGAGGAACGGGATTAATAGGTCAGGGCATTAGGAAGGTTGAGAACCACAGCCCTAAACCTTCATCCACCTTCTCCAGTAACTTTTCCCCAATGGTTATCCCCTCAGACACATGTCTGTTGCTATTCTGTCACTTGGGCCAGGTCTTTCTTGGCATCATTTGAGGCCCCAGGAATAGAGCCTAGACCTGAGGGAATGTCCAATAAAAACATTGTTGATGAGTGTCTAGATTACTATAGGAGACTCATAGCTCAGTCGTCCCCTTTCTAATCCCTTTGACAAAGCACCGCCAAACTAATCTTACAGAAACACACCAAGTTTATCACATCACTTACTATGGTGATAAAAGGCAAGACAAATCAGAGGGGAGGGGTGATTATAGGAAGAAGCAGGAGGTACTTTCAAGGCTGGCAGACAGACGTGCTATATTCTGGCCTGAGGTGGTGGTTACATGACTGTAGAAATATTTACAATGCATCCTGTTGTTCACTTATGATTCATGCATTTTACCACATGTAAGTTATGCTTCATTTTTTAACAAAAGGAAACAGAGGGGTACATGTTTATCTTATAAAAATACAATTCCATCACATGATAAACCGGCACCTAAATGAAAATGACTAAACATTACAGAAACCTATCAAAATGTTCACTGATTACTCTCTAGGAAAGAACAGTGGACATTTGAGGGGATTGTATACTTACATGAGTGGGGAGGACTTCAAAATGTTTATGAAAAATGAACATTAAAAAATTAAAATATTTTATTGGGGCTCTTACAACTCGAATAACAATCCATACATCAATTATATCTATCTATCTATATATATATATATGTTGCCATCATTCCTTCCTACACATTTACTTTCTATTGAGCCCTTGGTGTCAGCTTCTCTTGAAATCTGAAATTTAAAGATGGGATTTTCATGAACTCTTTGAAGGTCTGTGGAATGGCTTGAGATCTTTTTCCCATGCATCAAATACCTACTAAAATCTACTCAGTCCTTTGGGTATAAATGTGGAGACATCCAAAAACATGCCAGGAGAGAGCTCACATTAGAACGGACAGTACAAACACTAACAGTCGCCACCTAGCATGCCCTATAGGTGCACTGGTGGTGTAGTGGTGACGAGTTGGGCTGCGAAAGGCGAGGTCTGAGGTTTGAAACCGCCAGCTGCTCTGGGGGAGAAAGACAGGGCTTTCTACTCCCATAAAGAATTGCAATCTCGAAAAGGCACCGGCACAGTTCTAGCCTGTCCTATAAAGGCAGCAATGACTTGAGGGCAGTGAGTTTGGCTTTTCGAGTAACGTGTCCAGTGCTATAGTTAAGGTATGGACGCCCTGTTATAGGGTCACAGAGAGAGTAGCTACCCTGCCCGGAGTGTGGCGGGGCAGTGGGGGAGGAACACTTTTGAGAATGCACAACGTGCGCCAGATCAATCTGCATGTGTTTCAAGCGGAGGAAGCAACACGTGCACTAAAGCGGTCATGAGAAGCATCACGAAGGTGGACAAGAGGCCTCATTGCTCAGAAAGGCTGGAACCTGAGGTTCATAAAGAGAGAAGGTTGGAAAGGTAAGGCAGGGACAGATCACTAAGGAGTTTGGGTTTTATCCTGAGATGCCACTGAGGAATTTTTAGCAGGTTGATGACTTTTTAATTTTATTTACATCTAATTAACTCCCCCCCCTTTAGTTCCTATTATGACCAGCCCACCTGGTGTTAGGGAGGAGGAAGAATGACAAGAGAGCGAGACTAGAAGAGGGAGGACTCACTGAGCAGTAGCTACAACAATGGGCCAGGTGAGAAATGAGGAAGGCTGAGACAAGCAGGCCGGCAAGTAAGAATGAACAGATGCTGGCAATGATTGTCCAACTCTTTGGATTAAGATTGAACTAACGGATTGTACAATGTGTGAAGTATATGCCGCTAAACCTGTTTTAAAAAATGAAGAACGGGTGACCAATTACCCACCAGTGGGCTGTAGGTCCCCACCCTGCTCTCCTCCTCCTATGTAATGATGTGATTCTTGTTCTTTGGTGCTCGATATCTGCTCCCTTCGGCCCCTCTTGATCACGCATGCTGGTGTGCTTCCTGCATGTGGACTTTGCTGTTTCTGCGCTGAATGGTGACTCGATTATCTTCAAGTCTTTGAGATTCCAGGCATTCAATCATTTGTTAGC
>PVJH01047817.1:0-11106 GCA_004026705.1 Nesogale talazaci | reverse complement strand
AGGGCATCCAACAGGGAGTCCAGAATGGAAAACGTAGGTCTTAACCCTCCAAACTCTGCCTCTCCGACATTTGAAGACAGCCCCGGGTATCTGCTCTCCCGGCTAAGAAAGGAAGGGGGGGGGGTAGTTCCCTTCTCAAGTGAGGCCCTTCCCCACTGTGAGTGGAGTGACTGTCCCCAACCAGGGGTAGCTGGGGCCAGGAGAGGGAGAGAGCACTCCTGAGCGGGAGACACGTGTCAAACAACCCCTGTCCCCCTCTTTGGCAGAAGGAAAAAGAAGTCTGTCTCCAACGTGCCTCACAAAAGGGAGAAACTGAAGACATCAAGACGCAGGGAAACCCAAGACAAGCCCATCCCTGATCCCACATAAATGCTTTCTGATTAAAAACAAAAGCCGATACTATCAGAAAAACATACCCAGTCGTTTCTAAAGGCCATCCATTGTCTCATCTCAAAACAACTTTTCTAGGGAGGATGAAAAACACATGTGCCCTTATCAAATACTTGAATGGCAAAAGGGGAGAGAGGTCCCTATCCTCCATGGGAGGCACCAGACCTGGTGGAGCCAGCAACCCAGGCTTGGGCCGCTCCCCACTTTGGGCAGTCTCAGGACCTGTGCAAAGTCTCAGCCCCTCCCCGCCACACACACACACACACACACACACACACACGTCACGACGTAGCTCCCTACTCTCTCTCTCCCCCCACACTCACCTCCAGGCTGCAGGTTTGACCCACAGGGCCCCACGCATGATAGTGATGTTGCCCATCTATGAAGCATTTACAAGAAGATAGGCCAACAATTTTGTCGATGGTTCATCTCATCCCAGTTCTTTGGGAGAGGGAGCAGAGACTCCTCTAGGCAAAGGGACTTGCCTGTGACTGTTGAACTACACTCTTTACCACTTTGCTAAGCCTCCTGCTGAGTTTTCTCGGCCACCAGTCCAAGTGCCTTTGCCTGCATCAGCCCCTGACTGTGGGTGTGACGGAAGGACTGACAGGTTCCTCATCCAGGGGGCAAATGACCGGCATGGTCTGTGCCTGAGAACAGAGCCCACGGACTTGAAAACTCCATTCCCTCACACGGAGAGTGGGACGACCACTCAGACAGGTCCAGCTCCTGACACTGGCTGAGGAAATTGCAATAGCCTTGGTCTCAGATCCACTTGAAACCAAGTCTTCCTGAGGGGCTGCTTCTGACTGGAAACTGGGAACCACAGTTCCCGACCTAGAGCCAGGCAAAGTCAGAACTGATTCCATTGAGCAGCCTCCTCCTCCAGCACCCAGGGCCCACCCCAGGCATCACAGAGCCTTTATTATGACTTTCTTATGACTACTAACAACTACTTCTCATTTTTAATGCTTATTATATTCTACCACCACCACCACCACCCTTAGAAAATAAAAATGAATATCCTATCCTCAATGCTCCAGTTCATGAAACCCATGTTACCCCAAGAACTATTGTTGCGTCTGTCTCCATCTGTAACAAAGAACTTCCAGCTCTTTCTCACACTGACACCAACTCCCTGCCATCAAGTCCCTTTGGGCTCACAGAGACCCTGGAGAACAGGGTAGAACATCCCCTGGGGGTTTCCATGACTGTACTTCTTGATGGGAGTTGGAAGCCTCCTCTGTCTCCTGTAGAGGAGCTGATGGTTTTGAACTGCTGACCTCGCAGTTAGCAGCCCAACACAGAACCACGATGCCACCAGAGCACCTTTCCACTCTGTCGAGACTGATAGCACTTCTGTGGGGAGCAATGGACAACCTGAGCGCAGCTACTTGGAAAGCACAGATACTCCAGGCTTATTTCCGGGACCAGACATCCCCCTGTTAACAAGCTAGCTTCTCCTCCTCCAAATCTTGGCCTCTGCTAGTGATTAAAATGATAGACAGGCCAGCTCTTTTCCAGCAATCTGTGACAACGAAGCAATAGACCCCAGAAGTATCCCCGGAGATGAAAGAGTAAGATTAAATAATTTGAAGATAATTTCTTCCATGAAAAGAAAAATGTTGTCATCAAAATGAAAACCCCAGTAATAAAATCAAATTATGCTGAGACCTTGGGAGCACTCTGCCTCTCTCCTGCCATTTTAAGACGGCACTTCTGCAAAACCAGGGCGGAAATTGTCGGCACAAGGCTTACATGGGAGTGGGATGCAGACACCCGCGCTGCCTAATCCTGCTGTCTGTCTGCTTCATGGGATGACACAGGACAGAAAGAGCATCACCAATGTGAAAGAAGTCAAACCATCCTCTGCCTGGAACCCCAAAGTACTCCAAGGGCAAGTACCTCCTGTATCCTTCACCGGCTGGGTCCAGTTCAGTGGGTCACAATGTTTTCCCTGTTAGTTTGAGGCCTGTACAAGGAGCAGATCCAGAAGCAAGTCTCTGTGTGACTGGAGCCCAGTGCACAGAGCTCGAGGTTGGCGGAGGAAGGAGGAAGTGCCCCGCTGGATGTCTCTAGAACCCCATTCTGCCAGACCAGGGGTGGCAGAGTGAAGTTTCTCAATATGCCTCTTTTACCCGCGTCACTCTAACTCCCAGCAAATGATGGCATGAGGCTGTGCAAATAAAGCACGTGTGACACTCATGGAGGAGATTAATTAGTTTTCATTACCACCCCCTGTCTCTAAAGATGAGCCATCTTTGAAGCATAGTAGAGAAAAAAAATCCCAGGACCATTGGAAGAGCATGTTCCAGCTCTCTGTCTGCAGTGGCTGAGACACCAGAGGCTGTGGCACAGAGGTCACGGGACAGAGCAAGAGGAGCAGCATCCAGCCTATGGGACAGAGTGACAGGTGGGCTAGCTTCCTGGCTCATGGAACAAGGCCAAGAGATTACATGGTTCAGAACTGAGGACCAAAGTGACACTTGGTAACCCATTAATTTCCCAAGTTGTGTCGGGCTAGATTGACTGGAGGAACAAAGCAGAGATCCCCCTCCATGTATAAAAAAAGCACTTTGGACTCCAAATGACCCGATGGGACAGTCTAGAATAGCCCCACGGGGTCTCCTGAGCTGTAACTGTGCTAGTCCAGTAGAGGAAAGAAGCACATCCATAAACACGCGTATGTATAGATGAGAGAGTTTTATATAAAGGGCAATTGTCGATTAGAAATTCAGCATGACTAGCTGCAGAAGATGGCGACTGAGTGAAGCCCACCAGAGGAACTGGTCAGCCCAAGAGTGTAACTGAGAAAGAAATCCAGCACTGCCAGATCGCAGGATACACTTCACAAAGATAAGTAGGCACAGGTCTGCAGGGCTTTGAGGAGCTAGGGGCTTTGGGCTTACCACAGTGAAGCCAGCTAAGGTTTGACGCTAGCCCCGCCACTGTCTGCCACTGTCTCCCCAGAGTCGCTGCCAGGACAATTGGAGCTGACACAGGGGCTTTATCGCACCAGAACTACAGCACGGGGCAGAGATGGAACCTTTGCAGCCAGCCCCATGCTCAAGGATCGGGGCTCAGTTGTGTAGTTACTTCAGATTCCCTCACTTCTCTCTACATGCCCGTGGTTTTAGGAGACTTGGTTTCTTCCTGGTCTTTTTCAGTTTGACTCACATGCCATTGTGGTCCTCCAGACCACTCCCCTTAGCCTAGGGCAATTACCCCTGCTACACCCAGCTGGGAGAGTCCCACCCTGTGCAGTGTAGCCAGAGGCTGGAGAAGTCCACCCATCCTCCCCCTGGGTATTTTCCACCCAATTTCCTGCAGGGGAATTCCAGTCTGTGTGGATGGGAGAGCTTTTCTATGTCCTCTGTGGTTCCAGCTGACTAAGGTAACTTTCTCCCACCTGCCTTGGTGCCTCCCACAGCCCAGGGATGTTCCACCAGTGCTGGCCAAACTTCCGCACTGCTGCAGAAATCACTGCCCAGTCTCTGCAGTAATCTGCCAGATCCAGGCAGTCCCACCCACCCTTGATGGTACTCTGCTAAGAAGTTGCCAACCAGCCTTCTATGGCACTCCCCTTGCATTGGGCACCCCCGCACAGCGCCTGCAGTGCCCTAGGTTGCTGTGGGCTCCACCATCATGGTTCCAGGTGAGATAGTGCAGTACAGTACCATCCTTGTGGGTCGACAGCAATCCAAGCAGTGGTCCCTGAGAGGACCATCCAACTTGCCTTCAAAACAACAACATTATACTGGTTCACTAGGGAAAGAGTAAAGCCACAAGAGGATAAGTGGTAGGCCACTTCCATAGTGAAATTAGTCACAGGAAGTTCGAAGACATGTCCTACAAGTCTCCCAGAGAGTGCCAGTGCTCTTTGAATCCCTAGAAAATGACACCTGGTTCCTCTAAAACAACACAACACAAAGAGCAATCTGTCCCAAGAACCTCAATGAAAAAACAGGAGAAACAAAAGATAACAGCAGAAGATGTTGATCATAGAAGAAGCAGACATTGATATGCCACCGAGAGAAATTTTCAGAATGTTGCTGAAGTCATATAGGATATTAGAGAAACAATTCAGAAAAAAAAGGATGAATTGACAGATGAGATAGAGTCCATACAACACGGGGAAATACAAGAGCTTAGGGATGAGATAACAAAAACCAATAGCAGACTAATGGACTTTGTGAATCGCCTGGAGGAAGCTGAAAACCTCACCAGTGACCTAGGGGATAGCCAAGTGGACTTTAACAAACTCGAACAAAAGTACAATAAGATCATCAGAGAAACTGAAGAAAATGTAACAGCTATGTCTGATGCTATGAAGAGGAACAACATCAGAATTATTGGCCAACAGGAGGAAGACATAACAAAGAAGTCATCTGCAACAATAGTCAGAAAATTCTTGAAGGAAAACTTCCCCAGCTTAAAGAATGAAAACCAGGTAACCATTCAGGAGGCTGAAAGAACACCAGCTAGACTGAATCCCAAGAAGAAGTCACCAAGACACATAATAGTTAAACTATCCACCTTTAGGAAAAGGAGAAAATCATGACAGCAGTTAGGGAAAAGAAGCAATCACATATAAAGGATCCCAAATAAGAATATGCTCAGACTTATCAGCAGACATATTCCAAATATTGAAAGAAAATAATGCAAACCCAAGAATACTCTACCCAACCAAATTATCTATCAGGATAGATGGAGATGTAAGAGTTTTCCCAGAGAAGGGAAAACTCAAAGAATACATTAAAAGAAACCCAGCCCTACAAAGATCCTTGCTGACCCAGTATGGGCAGAACAGCACTCATCAAGCATAAGTAAGAGACTGACACATAGAACAACCTCACTCAGAGGGCAACAAAGAGAAAACAGCCCCCAAAATAGGAATGGCTTAAGGGTGGAAAGAAGTCAAGAATGATCAACCCTCACACACACGTGCACAACACACTGAAAAGAAAGGGAGGTGTGGAAACACCCAACACAAAAAGTATAAGAAGGCATCGCATATTCCACAGATGGAGATAGCAACCCTAAATATCAATGGACTGAATTAAAAGGAATTAAAAGACTGAGGCTAGCAGACTGGCTTAGAAAGCACAACCCATCAATCTGATGCCTACAGGAAACACATCTCAGGACTACAGAGAAAAATAGGCTGAGAATCAAAGACTAGAGAAAGGCATACCAAGCAAGCAACAATTCAAAAAAAGCAGGGGTAGCAATCCTAGTCTCAGATAAAATTGACCTCAAACTGCCAACCATAAAAAGAGATGAGGTGGGACACTAAATAATGCTCAAGGGATCAGTGAACGATGAACCAATAAGCATTTTAAACATATAGTCCCGGAATGAGAGACCTGCTGAATACATGAACCAAATACTCCAAACGATGAAAAAAGAAATCACAGTCCCAAAAATTATAGTGAGAAACTTCAATACACTACTCTCTGAAAAAGACAGACCACAGGGAAAGAAACTCAACAAGGAGGCTAGAGATCTAAATGCTACAATTAGACAATTTGACTTGATAGATATCTATAGAGATTTTCATCCAAATACCAAAAAATTTCAAATTCTTTTCAAGTCCACATAGCACATATTCAAAGATAGACCACATGGTGGGGCATAAGGTAGATCTACATAAATTTAAGCACATTGATATCATACAGACCTCTCTCTCAGACAACTGTGCCATAAGGCTGGAAATCAAAAAAAGTAAGATGAAGAAAACAAGAGAAAATAATTGGAGGATAAATAACTATTGCAAAAGGAGTGCGTACTGGCCCAGATCAAAGATGAAATTTGAAAATTTCTAGAGACCAACAAGAATAAAACACAACATACCAAAACTTATGAAATACAACAAAGGCAGTTATCAGAGGAAGTTTCATAGCAATATATGCACACCTGAAAAAGAAGAGTGTCTCATAACTGATATGCTGACACAAAATTTACAACAACTAGAGCAGAGTCAGCAGGACAATCTCACCAATAGCAAGAGAAAAGAAAGAATAAAAATCAGGACTGAGGTTCAGGAGAGGAAAAATAAAAAAACAATGGAAAAAATAATGCTGCTAAAAGTTGGTTCTTTGAAAGGATTAACAAAATTGACAAACTGCTGGCAGACTTAACCAAAGAAAGGAGAGAACAAATTTCAATAGCAAAAATGTGGGATGAAAGAGGGGACCATTACAGCTGACCCTAATAAAATCAAAAGGATAATTATATAGTATTACGAAGGACTAGACTCCAAAGAATTCAACAACTTGAAAGACATAGAAAAATTCTTGGAAAAACAGTCCCTACCTAGACTATCTTCAATGGGCGTCAACAATTTCAACAAACTCATAGCAATAGAATAGTCAAGGTTATCAAGGGATTAGTAACAAAAAAACCACCTGGACCAGGAGAATTCTACAAAGCATTTAGAGAAGAACTGACACCAGTCCTACACAAACTCGTCCAAAACATAGAAAAAGATGCCAAACTTCTGAACTCCATCTAAGCTAGTATAATACCGATACCAAAACTGCAAGGATCCCACAAGAATTGAGAACTACAGACCACTATCCCTAATGAATATTGATGCAAAAATCCTTAATAAAATATTAAAAATATAAATAAAAATATATAAAAAGTAATTCATCATGACCAAGCGGAGTTATACCCGGGATGCAGGGATGGTTCAACATACATAAGACCATTAATGCAATTCACCACATTGACATGGAAAAAAAAACTATAAAAACCACATGATAATATCGATAGATGCAGAAAAATAATTGGACAACATCTAACACAGATTCCTGTTTAAGTCACTCGAGAAGATAGGAATGGAAGGAATATTCCTGAAGACAAGATATATGAAAAGTCAACAGCCAACTTGGCTGTACAAGAACTGAAGAGTAATCTTAACAAATGGAAGAATATCCCATGCTCCTGGATCAGAAGACTCAATATAGTAGAGATGGCACCCAAAGCACTATATAAGTTTAATGAAATTCTGATACAATTACCCTCATCTTTCTTCAAAGAAATATAAAAAATAATTACCGACTTCATATGGAGAGGAAAGAAGCCCAGAATTAGCAGAGAACTCCTCAAGAAGAAGGACACAGTGGGAGGGCTTGTTTTTACCTGACTTTAGCACGTACTATACAACCACAGTGGTCAAAACAGCATAGTATTGTCATAATGATAGCTTCTCAGACCAATAGAAAAGAACTGAAAATCCAGGAATAAAATCATCAGCCTACAAACAACTGATCTTTGATAAGGGCCCCCCAAATATCAAATGGGAAGCAGATGCCCTCTTCAAGAAGTGGTGCTGGGAAAAATGGATATCTACCTGTAGAAAAATGAAGAAAGACCCATACTTCACTCCATGCTCCGAAATAAACTGAAGGTGGATCACAGACCTCGAAGTAAAACCGTAAAATATTTGGACCATCAGCGAGGAAATTGGGACAAACCTGAGAAATTTGGCACAGGGATTACATAGGCTATCAAAAATAGGGAAGGACACAAATACAGAGGAGGCACAAATTAACAAGTGGGGTATACTGAAGATAAAACAGTTGTGTACATTGAAAGAATTCACCAAAAGAGTAATAAGAGACCCCACACACTGGGAAAACATCTTTAGCAATGAAAAATCAGATAAAGGCCTTATTAGTAAAACCTACACTCAGCTAGCTTCCAAAAATAATAATAATAGCCCACTGGGGAGGTGAGCACGAGACCTGGACACAAGCTTCACAAGGGCAGAAATGCAAATGGTTAATAAACATGTGAGAAAATGTTCCTGATCATTAGCCATAAGAGAAATGCAAATCAAAACAATGAGGTACCACCTAACACCCTCAAGGATAGCGCAATTCAAAAAATCAGAAAACAGCAAGCGTTGGAGAGGCTGTGGGGAGACAGGAACTCATATCCACTGCAGGTGCACCTATCGGTATGTTACAGTCACTACGGTAATTGATTTGGTGAAATCTAAAACAGATGGAAATTGAACTACCATACAACCCAGCAATTCCCCTACTGGGCATATAGCTAGAAGAGTCAAGAATCAAACTGTGACCAGACATCTGTGTTCCAATGTTCATCGCAGAACTGTTCATAATTGCAAGGAGTTGGAAGCAGCCCAAATGGGTTAAAAACTGGTACATACATACAATGGAGTATCACACATCCCTGAAAAGTAATGATGAACTCATGAAGCACATCACCACATGGGAAGAACTGGAGGAAATTATGCTTACTGAAGTAAGTCAAACGCAAAAGAACATGTACATGAGTCTGCTGAGGTAAGCTTAAAGGGGGGTGGGGAGCATAGGGAAAAAGCTACTGTATACAGAATTCATGGGGGGAGACCCAGGTAGCATCAATCCAAGGTTACATATGGTATCTAGCTGTGGTGAGGTGGGGAGGGGGACGGGGGGCGGGGGGAGATGACGATGTGTAGAAAGAGTACCAATTCACCCAAGGGGAGTATATTGATTATATCTCCACAGGAAAGAGGGACCAAACTCAAACACGATTTTTCAGAATGTGAATGCAGCGTGACAGCATGAAGCAGGGAACCAATGGAGGGGTCTGAGGCCTATTCCAACTACGTGGACAGCCGCCCCTCCCCTCAGAGGAGTTTGCTTTGGAGGACAGCACTGAAGCTGCAACTTGGGGAGTGGGACATTGTGGGACAAAGACAGGACTTTTCCACAACTATATACTCCAAAATATTAAGAAAAATATTTGTCAGCATTTGGTGGGAAGTCAATAGTTAGATAATCTCCCTAACAACTATTGATAAAAGGCCTTTGTATGTCTCACAATGGATAGAGCTAACTCCCCTGCTATTAGGATGATGGTTCACCTGTTGTTAGGATGATGGTCAAAGCCTGTCGGTGGATTCACATGCTGCTATTAATGATCTCTAGTCTAACCTGTTTAGGCACATCCAGGAGTCTGGGGTTTGATCTTGTCACAGGGGACCCTGATACCTCCCTTTCCTATAACGTGTACCTACCACACAACCTTTTCTTGTAACGTATGTCCTTACCCATAATTGGGTGCCTGGCATGACTCCAAAGGGTACATAAGGGTTGAGCACTATAAGGAGTCTCTCTTTCACCACTCTCTCTCTTGTCCACAAGCGCCGGACACTCTTAGCCCCTCTTCCTCATGTAATCAATCCCTTCCCCCACTCGCTGTCTCTCCACATGGGCCCCCAGATGGGGCTGAGGTGAGCATGCTACTATGAAAGGTGCCTGACTCTTATGATGTCTCTCTGTCTCATGCTCTCTATAACTTTATGATAATAAATAATAGTTATCACTGTACGACTGTGCCTATCAAACCCATGAAGTATGTATTGGAGGCTGGCCTTCCTCTGATAAGACATGCCTGACCAGAGCACATGAGAACAAATGAAGGGGGAGGAAGAGAGAACGGTGTGAATCCTGACCCACCGAGCATTGAGGACGATATTACCACTCAGAACAGCCAATGCACAATGACTGGCACCACTATGAAACATGGCACTCCTCGCCAACCCAAGACTCTATGGGGACAGCAATGAAGAAGCAGGGTTGAGATTGTACCATGTCTGACTCAACCACACCATGGCAAAATACTAAGGGTGTGCAACAGAGCATGGAGTTCCCGAGGGAGTGCTAACGATATACTTTGGGGCCAGGGTATGGCACCCCATTGGACTCAACCAAGGTACACTCCTGGAGTTCAAAGAACAGACCTTGAACTATTTACAGGTTTTTATTTTGTTATTACTTTTATTTATAAAAGTAATTATGTATAGTTTTTGGACATTGGGGGTTTTTGTTGTTATTATCATCATTTTATTTTCTTTGTTCACTTCATCTTAGAATGCCTAGGGGTTTTTTTTAATACATATTGTTATCTCTGTAGGTCTCTCTAGATATAATAGGCTGGATAACAGTCTGGTGGAGAAAACAGTGGGACTGCTGGTTCTAGGGGTGGGGGCATGGGAGATGGGGAGGAGGAGGAAAGGAGGTGGTATTAACCAACCCAGGGATAAGGGAATAACAAGTGATTCAAAATCAGTGACAAGTGGGTAGAAGAGACCTGATAGGGATTGATCATAAGTAATGTATCAGAGAAAATACTGAAACCCAAATGGAGGCTAAGCACGATGGTGGGACAAGAGGAAAGTATAAGGAAACAGAGGAAAGAACTGGGGGGTAAAGAACATTTATAGAGGTCTAAATACAGGCATATACATAGGTCAATATATTTATATATGATGGTTGGAAAATAGATCTACATGCATACTTATAGGGATAGTATTAAGACAGCAGATGGGCATTGGACCTCCACTCAAGTACTTCCTCAATGCAAGAACACTTTGTTCTATTAAATTGGCATTCCATGATGCTCACCATCCTGACATGATCACTGAAGACAAATGTGTACACAAGCAAAAGTGGCATCAAAGGGTTCAGTTATCAGGCTTCAAAGAACTAAAAATCACAACATTATGTGCCCACCTTCCTGATATGATTGCTGATGACAAATGTGTGCATAATCAAATGTGGGGAAGAAAGCTGATGGTGCCCAGCTATCAAAAGATATAGCATCTGGGGTCTTAAAGGCTTGAAAATAAATAAGTGGTCATCTAGCTCAGAAGCAAAAAAGCCCACATGGAAGAAGCACACCAGCCTGTGTGAC
>PVJH01047816.1:0-11069 GCA_004026705.1 Nesogale talazaci | reverse complement strand
AGGATCTACTTAGAAGAATTAAGAATGATAAGACAACAGTTTGAAGAGTTACATGAATTCTGCTAAAATTGAAGCAAAAACAAATATCAAATTTATGATGAAGCCAGGCTAGAATGATAGCCTGATGCTTTACAAAAAGGTTTGGAGACAACGCTCCCAAAGAAATCAGCAGCTTATCCATGGGCAACTCATTTTAAGAAGGGATAGAATGCTGGATGAAGCCTGCAGCCACAGATCGTCCATATCAACTGATAAGACAAGTAATCTTGCATAGGCCCTAGTTGAAGAAGAGTGAAAATTAACAGCAGACAGAGTAACTAGCACTATAGATATCTAAATTATGCAGCTTAGAGACTTCTGAGGTAAATTTTTATGTTAAACAAACTCTCTGTTCCATGGGTGTCAAAATGGGTGTGCTCAGATCGGCTGCATACAAGAGCAGCGCTTTCAAGAGAGATTGTAAATAGGGAATCAGGTCCCTGATTCAGAATAACTGTGATAGGAGGTGAAATATGGCTTTACCAGTATAGTCCTGCAGACAAAGCACACTTGAAGCAATGGCTACAAAGAGATGGAGCGGTCCAATCGGAGCAAAAGCGGATGACTCAAGAGCAAAGGTCCTAGCAAAATTTGGGGGGCAGGGGTGTGTGCTCAGGACATTTTGCTGGTGGCTCTATGAAATCAAAGAATGGTAAGATGTGCTTGGCTGAGCCCCGGCAGCGTAGTGGTTGAATGCGGGACTACGGCCCACTGGCTTGGCGGTTCAAATCCAGCAGCAGCTCTCCAGGAGCAAGTCTGGGCCTCCCACTCCCACCAGAGGGCAGTGATGCAAAAAAAAAAAAACTATGTGCTTATCAGGCACATGCTCTGAGAAAGTTAGTCAACACTTTAGAAAAAAATGCCTGGGGAAGTTTCACCTGAGTCCTTCACCACTACATACCTCTCCTCACATGGGGCGATTCTGCAAGAGTTTCAGTGGGAACTCATTAGGCATTCACCTTACAGTCCTCATTTAGCTCTTTCTCACTTCTCCTTGCTTCCTAATCTTTATATATATATATGTGTGCTTGATACAGATGATGTACTGAATGTTATAGCTGTAAAAAGCCCCCAATAAAATTATTTTAAAAAAAAGAATGGGCCGGGCTGAGCCCAGGTGGCATAATTGGCTGAGTGCGGGACTGCGGCCCGCGGGCTTGGCAGGTTCAAATCCAGCAGTGGCTCTCAGGAGCAGCGCTGGGCAGCTCCCACGACCACCAGAGGGCAATGATGCCCACAAAAAACAAACAAACAAAGAATGGGCCAGTGGGGTTTGATCAAGTGCAATGTAGCCAAGAGGAAATACAGAGAGTCAAATGAAGGCTGAGCATGATAGTGGGGCAAGAGGAAAGTAAAAGGAAAGAGAGGAAAGAACTAGGAGGCAAAGGGCATTTATAGAAGTCTAGTAGACATGTACATATGTAAATATATTTTATATAACAATAGGGAAATTGCTCTATGTACATATAGTTATATGTTAAGTATTAAGGTAACAGCTACTCAAGTACTCCCTCAATGTGGGGAAGAAAGCTGATGGTGTCCAGCTATCAAAAGATCTGGGGTGTTAAAGGCTTGAAGATAAACAAGTGGCCATCTAGCTGACAAGCAACAAAGTCCACATGGAAGGAGCACACCAGCATGTATGATCATGTGGTGTTGGTCAGTTATCAGGCATCAAAGACCCAGAACAAAAAAATAATATTGATGTGAATGAGGGACAGGGTGGAGTAGAGACCCAAAGTCCATCTGTAGACAATTGGACATCCCCTCACAGAAGGGTCACAAGAAGAGATGAGTCAGTCAGGGTGCAGCATACAACTTTCTTCTAGTTTTTAATGCTTCCTTCCCCCACTATCATGACCCTAATTCTACCCTACAAATCTGGCTCAGCCAGAGAATGTAAACTAGTACAGATCAGAGCTGGAAACACAGGGAATCCAGGACAGATAAACCCCTCGGGACCAACAATGAGAGTAGACATACTAGGCGGGTAAGGGGAAGGTAGGGGACCAAAGGATCACAATGATCAACATATAGCCCCCTTACAGGGGAATGAACAATAGAAAAGTGGGTGGAGGGAGACAGTAGTTGATGTAAGACATAAAGAAGATAATACTTTATAAATTATCGAGGTTTAGGAGGTAGGGGGGAGGGAGGGTGAGTGGCTACCAAGGGCTCAAGTAGAAAGAAAATGTTTTGAAATTGATGATGGTAACATATGTACAAATGTGCTTGACACGAAGGATGGATGGATGGATAGATTGTGATAAGAGCTATAACAGTCCCAAATAAAATGATTTTTTTTAAAAATACCTCATATTTACATTGTCTTATTCAGTCATTTGGTAGGAATTACAAAGATTAAGCCTAGACAGACCATATCAGGTCAATCACTGTACTACACCAGCCCAGCGGACAGATGCTTGCTGAGACTGGAACCCACACATCTGAAGAGAAGTCTAACACTACCAAGAAAGAGGTGGGATTCTGGTAGCAAGATCTGATTCTTGACATAAGCCACATTTAAAGCAAGCCATGTCCTTGGATTCTCACAGAAGTTAACCAATCAGTTCCTAAGTAAATTACATCACTGTCCTGTAATTTACTAATAAAATATACTGATCTCTTTAAAAATAATAATTAACATGATATCAGTTCCATAAAATACCATTCCATCAATTAATCTTGCTATCCTTATGAACTCTTTTGTCCCACCCACCCTCCAACCCTGAATTCCTTGAAGACTTGAGAAGCAAGAATTGTGTCTCCATCCTCAGAGCTGGACCAGGCCCAGACCCGGGTCACTGTGCACTGATACAATGTTGCAGCACACAGGTGAGCAGCCCTGACCCTGCCTCCTCATGTAGACAGATGCAAATGCTGTTCTGGTTGATGAACTGTCTCGTGGCTGGATAATGGAGTTGCTTTTCCAGAATGAGCTTCACTCCACCAGCCCCTCATGACACACTGGCTCCATACAGACACACAGACACACCTTTCCTACAACCGTTACACACCACACTCTGCACAAGTGCACACAAACTAGAATCACATAGCCTTCCATCCATACACACACACACACACACACACACACACACACACAGATCATCTGTTAGTGCACCCTGACACACTGACAGCCATGATTACATCACATGCCCTCTGGAAATACCTCCTGACATGTGCACTTGGGAAAAGAGCTGTAGGTGCAGCGGTTAAGCACTCGTTTTATGGCAGTCTTTGAAATGAAATCCATGCTGGGTTGGAGACTACTTGTAGTTTACATGTGCACACGCATGCACGCACACATGCACATGCACTCACCCTGTAGAACCTGATCATGAGCAGTCTCTCTGGGATCTATTTTTTTGTTTTGTTTTGTTTTGTTTTGTTTTTTGGGCATCACTGCCCTCAGGTGGTGGGAGTAGGAGGCCCAGCCTTTGCTCCTGTGGAGCTGGAATTGAACCTCCATCCCAGTGGGCCGCAGTCCCGCGCACAACCACTACGCCACCGGGGCTCAGCCCTCTGGGATCTATTTCTAACCAGGGGAAAAGCCCCACACTGCATCGGAGTCCGTGGTAGGATCCAGTGTGGGGCTCAGTGGCTCCCACGCTCCCAGGAGTGCTGGAGACTCCTCACCGTGTGGTAACTGTGGGCGCCCGTCTGCAGAAGCAGCTGCTGCAGGGTGCTGATCATCTTGCGGCGCCGACGGCTCTCCTCTCGCACGCCCTTGAGCTCATCCGCCTGGCGGCCCAGCTCCCGCTGCCCGTGCTCCTGCTGGCCCAGGCTGGCCTGCAGCCGGGCCTCCAGCTGGGCGACGCTGGCGCTCAAGCAGTCCTGGCAGTGCAGCAGGTACTCGATGGTGAGCTGTGCCAGGCGCAGCACCTTGAGCAGCACCGGGTCCACAGGCTGCCCGCAGCGGCTGCATGTCTCCTTATCCAGGTTGCAGAAGGTGACGCCAGCGATGTTCTCCTGCAGGGTGGCCACGTCCAGCTCCCGGGCCACGCGGTCCACATCCAGCGCGCTAATGCGTCTCCAGTCCACGCTCTCGCGGCGCGGCTGGAATTTGAAGCTGGGGAGTGCGTAGGCCCCAAAGAGGGTGCTGCTGAAGCCCTCGGCTGTGGCCACGGAGGACTGCATGGGCGGGGGGAGCCCAGGGCTGACCACCGAACGAGGGTGCCACCAAGGCCACGGCAGCAGGCCAAAGAGCTGAGTGAGAGCCTGGACAAGGAGAATGGAGTCCAGGTTAGTTAAGGTGCATATGAGCCTGAGACAGCAGGAGGCTGAGGTGAGGTGTCTTCTCAGCAACTATCTATGTAAAATCCCACCTGAAATGTCAATTCTGACTCATAACAGGACTCCATAGGTTTCCAAGGCTTTACATGTGTGCAGGAGCAGAGGGCCAAGTCTCTCTGCCATGGGGCAGCTGGTGGGCTTGAACCACCCACCTCGTGGTTAGCAGCTCTGACACGTGTGACATACACAAATGTGTGCAGGGCAGTGGACGGAAGGGGGTGGGTTTTATAATCCCACAGATGTGGATTCAAATCCTCAGCTTTAGCTATGACCCTTAACATCTTGAAGTCTCCTGGGTAAATTGGGGACCCTTGGGCCCATTTTGCAGGTTTTGAGTTAGGGATGAGGTCTTTGATGCACTCAGCCCATAGTAGTTCCTCAGTGAATCCCCTCCACTCCCCTGAGTGGCAGAGGTCCCTGCCAGAGGTCTCCTTTAAGCATAGGAATAGCTGTCAAATGTGTGAATTTGCCCCAACATAAGGTCCAGCACCTGGTGGTGAGGGGCACAGAGCCACCAACTGTGCACCACATCTCATCTCGCCTCCTCCTATTGTTCCAGGGTCACTGACCACATGAAAGGAAAGGCTTTAAAGCAACGGTTCTCAACCTGTGGGTCACGACCCATTTGGTGGTCCAATGACCCTTTCACAGGGGTCGCCTAATTCATAACAGTAGCAAAATTACACTGATGAAGTAGCAACGAGAATCATTTTCTGGTTGGGGGTCGTCACCCCATGAGGAGCTGTATGAAAGAGAAGTTGGAGAACCGTGGCCTGAAGGAAGCAGACAGGGCGGGGCAGGCAGAGAGGGAAGGCACCTCACCAGGTGGGAATGAGGCCGGCCCTGCCTACTCCTGATCACCAGACCAAAGGCAAGGGAGAAGTACTCAACCACATACATGATCACTGTCCGAGGAGTACAGATCTCTCAGCTAGCAAGAGACAGCAAATACAAACTAGCAGACAAGTACCACTAAACCCATTTGCAAACAGACACTGAGGTCTTGGGGAGGTTGACTGTCCAACAGGGAGAGGAGTGGGAGCGGAGGGACAGTTGCTCGTGTTTGAAGCTCCCACGCTTGTGGACCTTGAACCAGCCAACAGTGGCTGGGGAGGTTATTTGTTCCAAACTTTGCTGTGCCTCAAACGCCCGATTCATTCACTCACCAACTTTCCCGTCATTTACAGTACCCCTATGTGTGTCAGGCCCAGGCCAGGCGCTGGAGTTACAAGGGCTCAGTGTCGCCCACAATACCAAACCCAAGACCTCCAGCTGAGTGTCACCCACCTGCCTTTTCCGTCTTACCTCCCTGTCCTTCCCTTCTCAGATAGTCTTCCCCACCAGGTCCTCCAGAAACCAAACTATGCAGGTTAAGCACCCCCGCCGAGCCCAGGCCGGGAAAGACCAGCCTCCTTCCACTTAGCGTGCAGGGTGATGGAGGGACAAGAATGGAGTAGGGACATGATACTCACCATGCTCAGTTCCAAGCGAAAACCGTGTCACCTGAGCCTCAGAGGCAGCTGCCCACAACAAGCCGTACCTCGGAGCAACAGCGGGTTGCCAGGCATGCTGTGGGCAAGGGTAAGAGGATGCCAGCTTCCTGGCCTCCCCCAGGCGGAGCTCACCTGAGAGCTTTCCTGCTTAACTATTTAAGCTTCCATCTCAGATGTTTGCCCCAGTCCTCTCTCTACTAATACAGCCAGGGAATCTCTCTATCTGTCAGCTCTCTCCTCTCCTCTCCTCTCCTCTCCTTCCACCTCTTTAAGTGTTCCTTTCAGCCTCTGCCATCAGTTACAGTCGTCACCCCTCCTCTAAGGTAGGGTGTGTTAGTGCCTCCCTCCCTCCCACCAGCCCTGCCATAGTCTGCTGTTCACCTGCGTCCCATTTCATAGGGTTGAGCTCACACCTGCCACGTAGCTTCAGCTGTCCATCATGCTGCTTCAGGTGGAGCCCCAGTCTCTCCAAAATCTCTTTCCCTCTGGCTCGTTTGTCCCTTGGGGCCGGTAGACCTAGCCCTCACGTGCTGATTATGCCACAAATCACAGGCTCCAACACACTAATGCCATGGAGGGAGCCGGGTCTGGGAGAAGCCATAGCACAAACTGGGTGACAGATGGCAAAGATGCCTCACCTTTGAGTTCAAGATAGAAACAACACAGTGCTTCTCAGTATCAGTGTTACCGGAGAATTTATGATAAGTGGAGATCCTTAGGCCCCAACCCAAGCCAACGAATTCAAAAGCCCTGCAGTCGGGAGTGTGGAAACAGGGACTAGGGACCCGAGCATGGGCGTGTCCTCTTTTACAATCGGCAACCACCACGGTGCTTCAGCCACGTGGGGATGGATTTTAGGGGTTCCTTGGGGGCTAATTCTGACGTCGTTTTAAAAACTTCTGTGAGCCTGTGCCTCAGGGCTGGGTGCCTGGGCGATCTCTCCACCGGTCGCTCTATCTCAAGCAAGGCCCATTTTCTATTAAAATAAAGTCTGGAGGTGAAGCCCAGTGTGCTTGTGCTTACAGACATAAGACGGCAGAAGGTGCAAAGCTGAAGATCAGAAAATTAAGGGGGATATGGCTGCTCCCTGGAGATCCAGAGCCCCAGCGAAGTGCAGAAATTCGCCATGATGCAGAAAACAAGTGTCAAACCTCGACAGCCTTCAGAAGTGAAGCTCCTGATCATTGTGCTAGTGCTTCTTCTTGGTTGAGCAGGCCCGACCATAGACACTTCCTGCTCCAGCTGCAGCTGGAGGCACGCTTCAAAGCTCCGCTCATGCATAATTGCCACCCTAAACCCTTGCAGAACTCCCTGCCCCTCTCCCCAGCTCCTCCAGTAGAAAGTGTACACCACCTTTGGTGCCCCTCCCCTGTACCCTTCATTGATCCTTCTTGGCCACAAATGATTCCTGATTCCATACTCTGTGCCAGGCATCGTGGTGGCCACTCAGGATGGCAACCAGAGGGCTCATTCCTGTTCTCGTTAAGAAACAGAGTACACCTTTCTGGAATCTGTCCTCCACACACAGTTCTAGTACTTGACATGAATTGGCTCATTTACCAGAATTTCTTTATAAGACTTTCTCACAACCCATTAAACAGATTGAGAAGCCCAGAGGTGAACAGAGATAGGAGTATTTTCTCACAAGCACGCAGGAAGCAAGCGACAGGGTCTGACTCCAGTTTCCTCTCTAGGAAGTAAAACTCACAGAGAGTGCCCCACAGAGACATGCGAGTCAGGGCAGGAGGCAGGACTGAGCATGTAGGAACACCAGAGAGAGGTTCGTACCAGGACAAATCATTCTACTGCCCCCCCTACCCAGGCTGAGGCCTCCACAAGCTCCATGCCCACTACACAGATTCCTGCTGAGCTGAGCTGAGTTTTAAAATTCTTCGAGCAAATTAAAACGTTAATTTTCCAATTCTGCTTGGAGTCTTAAAGAAATGAAACTGTGGGCCATCAAAAATTCGGGTAAAGAGTGAAACTGGGGTTCAAAGGTTAAAAATAAGCCCACTGCCAATGAGTCAATTGTGACTCATAATGGCCCAATAGTTTCTGGGGCTATAACTCTTTCTGAGGCTGACAGGCTGATTTTTCTCCCATGGAACAGATGGTGGGCTTGAACCCCTAACCCTGTGTTTGGCAGCCCAATGCCTAATCCACAGCTCCCCCACCGGCGTTCTTTAAAATGGGGATCAAAAAATATTCCGATTGCAGTGTTATGAATGACCTACAGGACCGAGTAGAACTGTCCTGGTGCATTTAAAAGACTGTGAATCTTTACAGAAGTCGCAAGTCGAGAGCATTCTTTCTTCTGAGAAGCAGCTGGCAGTTTCAAATTGTTAACCTTGAGGCTGGCAGCTCGATGCATAACCCACCAACTCACAAGGGCATCTTAAAATGGGGCTAGAACTTCATAATTTGGACTCACTGGGGGAGCGTGCAAACTCAGCAAAATGCTTGATTTGTCGGCCATCTGCAATATAGCTGAATCCAACTAGCTACGAATGAAGGCTCACTGTACGGAGCTGTTCACTGTAGGTGGGCCCAGGCACATCAGTGGGGGTGACTGGAAACGCTGAGGCCACAGCATGACACCCTCATGTGGACACTCGGAGCGTAGTCTCTAAGCACAGAAGGCGGCAGCCCAGTCCCAATTACTTAGGATTCTGCAGCAGGAGTCTGGGTGTAGGAGATTCTACTGCACCTCTGAAATGGATGTCTGGGGCTGAGCCCCGGTGGCGTAGTGGTTGAGTGCAGGACTGCAGCCCTCTGGGTTGGCGGTTCAAATCCAGCAGCAGCAGTGATGCCAAAAAAATTAAAATGATGTCTGTGTTTCTCTACTACTCAGATGTCCTAGGACTCCAAACGATGAGTCCAACTTGAATAAAATGATCAGAATACGCAGTTGCCATGTGTTACCTATTCAGACACCAGCTTTTAAATAAGCCCCAGTCCTCATGCGGCCTCGTATGTAGCTCCTATTCCCCAGACCAAAGAAGAAACTGAGGCTCAGTGGAGCTAAAAGAATTGCCCCAACTTAAGTAATGAAGCTACCATTCAAGTTCTGTCTAACTCCAACGTTTCTGAGCTATGCCAAACTATCTCTCAATTATGATAATATACACATTATTTCCCTGGTGGCAATCTTACAGTACCTGGGATTTCTTGATCCACCTGCAAGAGCAGAGTGTTTTCAGCAAATCTCAACAGGGTTAGTGCTAGAGACATGAAATGCTCTGTTTCTTGCCCAGGCTTGGCTGAACAGGACCCAGCGCCACGGTGTTAGTGTGCTTTGGATGAGCCAACTCAAAGCCAATGTGCGTGAGCCTGGTTACCTGGAAACCAGCCCTCACCACCACCCCCCGGGGCTAGAGACACTGGTTTCTCCAGATGAAATTATCTGCAGACTGTGTGTCCCTTAACTGGGAAGAGAAAAACAAGGCAGAAGTGCTCACTGTCTTTAGGCGATATGAAGCTGTGTTGAAAGTCACTACAAGTTTTGATGGGGTCTCAGAAAACTTGGCAATCCTAGATCAGTTTCATGAATTCGTGGACCCCATTTTTTTTTATTTAGGCTCACACCTGAATCTCTCATTCCTGAAGAGATTATTTCTACATGAGGTGACCACATCCAAGCTCACGAGCCTGCCTTAGACCCTGGGCTGATGACCCGACAGGGAGTTGAAGCCCATCACCCACTCCGCAGGGGAAAGGGGAGGCTATCTACTCCTGTGACGATTTACAGTCCTTGAAACCTTGTGCAGGATTATTATGAATCAAAACAACTCGAGGGCAGGGGTTGTGGATTGGGTTTGAACCTATAAACTTTGACTTGCACACCCTCAGTGATCAGCGTCCACCCAGGCCCCAAGATAGCCAGTCCCCTGTGTGTGAAACCATTCCTGGAGACACTGTGATTCTTCTGAAGCCTATACGCCTACAGACTCCGATCTGTAGAGATAATTGCTCACAAAAGTCACACGATGCATTTTTAAAATTGGTTCTCACTAAGTCTCTTCTTTAAACTGACAGCTAGACACCACCACTATCATAACCACCACTTTACTGTGATTCCTCAAAAAAACACAGGCAAGAGAAGAACCTGGAGAGAGCGGAGCGTGAAGCATCTACCTGGGCTGCCAGGCAATCATTTACAGAGCCGCCATGGCTCCCAAGCAAGGCTCCCAGTGCCTGCTGGGAGAGCTCAGGCGGGTCATTAGTGCTAATTGTTATGGCTGCCAAGGAAACCTCCCCACAGTTTGCAAACAGACTGTACATACACGCTTGGCCAGGGAACAGGGGAGACCCCAGCGGGCACAGAGAGGCACAGGGACTCTTCTGGGACCCTATGTTACAGACCTGACCGTGGCGGTACTCTCAGATCTTGTTGTTTTCAAAAGAACCAAGTCCCCCATTCCTGCTCTTTGCTGCCTTTGCCAGGTGCCAGCAAGCACTTGGGAACCCATCAAGTAACAAAAGAGTGACCCACCCCACTCCTACAGAGCTGGCCTCCCATTCCCAGTTATTTTTGAGACTTTTTTTTTTTAAGTTTCTTAGCGCACAATTTTCTTTCAAATAAAAATTTGACTGACATCTCTTAATAGAGTTTTAGAGGAATGTCTGTCTTCACAAGTGCAGAACAGAGGCAAGCCAAATATGCTTTTCACATCTAAAATCCCACTGGCAGTTTCTTTCCCATGGTGCTTTGGTTTCCGGAGCCCACAAAACCCTTCTTAGCTTCTGTCCCTAACCCGAGGCCCACAACTTTGGGGAGCCCGTCGTCTCAAGTGGAAGCATGTCCAACAAAACTCCCCTCTGAGCTGTCTGCCCACAGACCTTTCAGCTCTTAGTGACAGCCACACAAATGACCCACTACCAGCCACCACGGCCCTGGCAGGCCAGCCGTCTCTAAGCTGGCCCGCGCTAACAGGTCCGGCGCCGGTTCCCAAGCGCGGGCGAGGAGGCACGGTCAGTTGAGTCCACCAGCCATCTGTCGGGGAGGACACCAGCAGAACAGCGCATCCTCGCCCGGCCTCTCTCCAAAGGAGTGCGTGCCCGTGCCCAGGGCAAGGGAGCCCCTCCCTGCCGGACCGCAGGACCGGGCCTCCTGGACCCTGGGCCGATCAGAAGCCACCCGCCCCTGCACTGTTCTCCTCCAAAGGAAAGAAAGTGCACGTGCCGGGGAGGAACTCCAAAGGTTCGTCTTGGATCACGTGGGTACCGAAAGCGGCCCCTGGGCCT
>PVJH01047815.1:0-10539 GCA_004026705.1 Nesogale talazaci | reverse complement strand
ACACCCTCCCCCCACTATCATCACCAATTTCAACCTTACAAATATGATTCCAATGGAGCCTGTACACTGGTACAGATAAGAGCACTCAACAAACAGAATAGAGGACAGATAAACCCCTTGGGGAAAACATTGACTGTAGGGATACCATGAGAACAGGGGGAAGGTACCAGAATAACAGAATAAGGTAGCAGAATAAGAGAAAAAGGGGGACTTGATCAAACGAATCACGATGACCAAATTCTAGGCTCCACCTCCACCACTTGACTGAGATGAACAGAAATGTGCATGAAGGGACACAGAGGATGATGCAATATATGAAAATAGTAATTTATTATTTATCAAGGGATCATGAGGGTGGGAGGGTGAGGGAGTGACAGAAATAGAGGAGTTGATACCAAGGCTCAAATAGAAAGAAAATGCTTTGAAAATTATGAGGGCAACATATGTAAAAATGTGCTTGGTAGAATGAATGCATGAATCGTTATATGAGCTGTAAGAACCCCCAATAATATGATTTAAATATATCATCATATGTGTGATATATAGAATATATTGTTATGTTCCATTCGATCCATTTTAAAAAATAAATTTACAAAATAAATTTATACTGCCCCTAAATTGCCATCCACACAATTGATATGTTTCAGCCCATTTTTACATCTGCTGTGCCAATCCATCTTGTAATCAGAATAACTTAATGTAATGACCCTAATTTGTGCCAAGTTTTTCTTGGCCCAAACTTCAGCCCTGTGGGTTTTCTTTAAATTGTATTATTGTTCAGAGACAAACATTGTTTTCTGATAGAATCTCTTTATAATTCTGAGAATAAACTCAAGAATAGCTAATTCCTAATATTTGGAATATTTGGTTAGTCAGCAGAGATCTTGAGACGGCTCAAAGACTGACAGAACCGTATATTTCTACTTGTTCATAGTCAACAATTGTATCCAACAATTATCCTGAAATCAGATAATGGAAAATATCTCTATATGACCCCATTCAGATGTGAATTCCAAAGCAAATAGCATATAGTCTCTTTGCATTCTGATTTCAAATAGGAGACCATCAAGTCACCCTATTGTGCTTCAAGTTGCCCTGCTGATGTCATCATCAAATAAACTTCTCTCTTCAGCTTGTTGAGTGAATTGGCTTTGCTGTTCCAGAACATCAACCCTTATTAACTATAATGATGTCATTGAGGATCTTCCTCTTTTTCACTACCCTTCTCCTTTACCACCTTTGTTGCCCTTTCTATGTACAGATTTTCCTGATAACGTGTCCACAGTATGTGAAGCCAAGGAAAGTAGGGAGCATTCTGGTTATACTTCTAAGATAGATTTGTCTGTTCTGGCAGTCTATAGTGCTTTCAATATTCTTTCCAAAACTCATAATTCAAATGTGTGAATTCTTATTTAGTCTTTCTTGTTCAATGATCAAATTGCACATACATATGAGATGATTAAAAATACCATGGTTTGGGGCTGAGCCCTGGTGGCGTAGTGGTTATGCGAGAACTGCGGCCCACTTGGATAGAGGTTCAGTTCCAGCAGCGGCTCCACAGGAGCAAAGACTGGGCCTTCTACTCCCACCACCAGAGGGCAATGATGCCCCCCAAAACAAAAAACAACAACAACAACAAAATACCATGGTTTGGATCCTGCGTTATGCCAGGCCAAGGGAAAAAGAAATCCATATACATATAAGAAAGAGCTCTCTATAAAGAAATAATCTTTTTTTTTAAATTTAATTTTATCGTGGGCTCTTTCAGCTATTATAACATTCAATACATCATCTGTATCGAGCACATTTGCACACATTCTGCCACATTCATTTCCAAACACTTTCCACATGAGCCCTTGGTATAAGCTCCTCTTAAAAAGAGAAAACAAAAAGTTCCTCTTTCCCCTCCCCCCTTTTTTAAATGAATCATTTTATTGGGTACTCATCACATCCCCTCATGATCCATCCATACATCAATTGTATACAGACCTCATTTGCACACTTGTTGCCATCATCACTCTCCAAATATCCTCCCGCCATTTAGACCCCCCAGTTCCACTTCCCCATATTTCCCTTCTCCCCATGGAGCTTTAAAAATTTACAAATTGTTATTTCATATAGTACACTGTGCAATATGCCCCTTCAGAAATAACCTTACATCCAGATGGCATATCAGTTCAGTTCAGATCAAAGCCTTACATTCAATTTGAGTCAGGACCTCTTCAAGTGCACCTATCGCTAGGCTGAGGATGCAAGCAGGTGAAGCATGAAGCAAGAAGATAACAAGCTGGTGGGTGCAGAATCACATGACTGCCACAATGGGAGAGCAGAAAGAGGGGAGGAAAAATATGGGGAGCTGGAATTAAAGCAAAAAAAAGAACTAGAGAAAAGGGGGAAAGAGGAGCTTATGCCAGAGGTTCAAGTAGAAAATATTTGGAAATCAATGTGGCAACATGTGTACAAATATGCTTAATAAAAATGATGCATTGAATGTTATAGGAGCTATAAGAGCCCATAATAAATTCTATATTAAAAAGAAACAATTGACATATGACGCACACAAAGATAAATGTAAGTATAGTGTTTACATCATTGATTCAGACATCATTGACGTATCATTGGTTGATGATTCAAGCATCATTTATGGAAAAATGATAAAAGAAATATGTTGCACTAGACAAATATACTTCACATGACTACTTCTCAAGTTTAAAGAGAAAAGATTTTGCCCTCATGACCACAGTACATCTGACCTGGGCCATGAAATTAATAAAGAACTACAGAGAACCATAGAGGTTTTAGAATTATGATCTTGATAAAGAGCATTGAAAGCAAACAGATCAGCTTTGAAATAAGTACAGCCTTTAGAACAAGGTTGGCAAGACTTCATCGCACATATTTTAGTCATGCTATCAGTTTTCGGTACCTGGAAAAGGATAAAGTAGAGATACAAAACAAAAGAGAAGGACCTTCAAGTAGATTATTATTGCTGATAAGGTTTGGTTTTCCACAGCAGCAAAGACAATGCACTCACTGGTAGAAAAAGACCATTATATTAGAAGATGACACCAGGAGGGAGAACTACAAAAATGTTGGCTATGCTTATGGATATGGATTCCTATTTGAAATCAGAATTCACAGAATGAATTGGTACATATGGCTATAACATTAGTCAAAATATAGCAGTTGTGAGGATGGCATAGTATCTGGGAGTGTTTTGTCTGTTGTACATATGATTAATATAACTTGGAAATTACTGGACAGCACCTAAAACACATATATACTTCATTGTATTAATCACTTAACTATCAACAGATTCAGAAACAGGTATGGAGATAGGTGTTATGCCATTTTCTAAGGCATTCAAAAAAATCTGTCCCCACCCAACCCCCTCATTCTTTAACTCAAGCAAATCAAAACCATTTTGGGATGCATTCTGTTGTTAATTTATATTTCAGTTTTATGAATGGAATTATAACTGTAGGTAAAATGTTGATTATTCTGTGCTAATAGTATGAATGCAAAACTTTATAAATTCCAGAATCATACAATGATTAAAAAATAAGAAACTTACAATAGAAAAATTGACTTTCAATTGATATAAAATAACAAAAAATTTATAATTACCTCAAAACCATATAAGCTCCATCTTTCAAAGTGAAATCAAGATGTTGAAATGATAAAATAACCACAAATTTGCTAATACAGTTGTAGAAATTGAATTTTGAATCTTTTGCAACTGGTAATGTGAAATACAAATCAGTTTGATAACAATCTTTTCTGTTTTTTATTAGTATTCAATCTAAAAAAATCAACACCTCTAAATCATTCTTAGAATCTTAAAATTGTATTGACCAACTATTGAGTTGACTCAGGTTCCTGCATTAATGTACTTTCAACATATTAGAACTCCATGTCATTTTTCAATGTTTAATTAATTTAGAGTAAAAATGAAATGTGCGTTATATAATATCATCAACAAACTTTCAGTTTTGAAAGTGTTTTCTGATGTCCATGAGAGTCCAAGGGTACTGTTGGAAGATGATTCAAGTATGAAAATATTCCTTTTCCTTATTAATTTGCTTTGTTTATTCAAACATTATTTTGTGACCCACATTGCATAACTCCATCACTAATAAAACAGAAACAAGCATCTCAGAAAAAAAAATTGAGTGTTTTCAGAGGATTTGATATTGCTACTCTAGAAGAAAGCTGTCATCTTTTCTTTGATCTGGGTCATGGTAGAATTCCTGGCAAGACATTTTTGTTGCTGTTCACAATGATGGGCTCACGTTAATTAAGATGTCAATCCCAAAACACTTGTCTGTTTTAATATGTATTTGTCTTAACTATTTTATATGCCAGTATGTATGTCATATCATGCACATAGTCCCTATGGAATATATATTCCATGAACAACACATTTATCTTTCAATGGCAACATAGTTGGAAACAGAAATGACTGTAAAACTTCCAGGAAGTAAAACACCATAACTAGATTTCTTTGCCTTATGATGCATTAACCTCAAAATTATTTTTCTTCTACTGTTCAAAGTACTCTCTAAAAAACTGGTGCTTGGAGAAGAGAATAATGAACATGAGCGCTAAACTGAAGACTTCCCTTGTGCCATAGTTCCTACTAATATATTTTCTAGCGACCAGTCACTCTCAAGTCTGTATCCTAATTGTTAGTACTGATTGCACTGTCATGTTTTGTTGTGTAGCAATTTGTGGAGAATTATTGAATATACAAAGTTATCTGCTATGATTGATAACAGTGACATGTAAGCTGCAAATTTAATACAGCTTTTGGGTAGGTTTTCATCTTAACAATATCTTCTTGTTACCATTATCTAGACCATTTCCAACTCCTTTATGTATCTCAGTATTTTATGTGACTATAAAATTATTAACTATTAAAATTGGCAATTTAATTGTTAAAATGCTCAAATATATTTACTGACAGTGACTTCCTGGTCTCTGTGGTTATATGATTATGGAATATCAACCAGAACTTTTCATGGAAAGAAATCAGAACAGCTCCAGGTTTGATAACTTCAAAAATAAAATTACTTATCTCAAACAATACAGTTTACAGATAACAGCCCTACATCCTGACTTCTGTCATTTAGAAAACATTATTATAGTTATCTTTTCATTCTGACTGAAATTACTGACCAAATGACTTTTTTTTGGCATTACTCCCTCCCTCGTGGTAGCTACCCAGCCTTGCTCTTGGAGAACTCTTGCTGGATTTGAACCGCCAAATCGATGGGCCACAGTCCTGCACTCAACCATTACATCACCGGGGCTCAGCCCTCAGACCAAACGACTTTGAAAAAAAATTTTTCAACATCTCATAAATATGTTCTACCTAATGAGAATAGGTTTAGTCTAATGGGCAGTTCTGCAAACAAACTATATTTTTTCCTCGCATTCATATGCTTTTTTTATTCATAGAACTTGACTACTGGACTAGAGTTTAAATTCTGATAAACAGATTTGCAAATGGCTACATATAACAATGAAAGCCCCAAAGCATTTGCAGAGACCTCAAGTAGATTAAACATCAACTAAATTCCTTCTGACAATTAGCCAAGAATATGAACAAGCCCGGCCTCAGGTACAGTGTATTTGAAAGTGGATACCACCACCCCACCTAACCCTCCTGGCTTGAGTGGAGGTAGAGGGAAGTCTCTATTACAGATTTTCTATTTGCATACTTGGTGGAGTTTTCTGTACATGTTTGCATAATACTCAGCCACATCCTGACAGACTTATTCTGAAAGCCAGGTGCCTCTTCCATGGCCCTTTCTTGCTTCTATAGACCTGGCAGTAAGTTTCAGTCCAGTAAATTACATGGAGGTGAAAATATCTGACTTCCTCTGACTTCCCTATTAACACGAGGAAGATGTCATGCATGCCTCCATAATCTTTCCTTCTTTTCCTATTCTAGAATCAACCATTACTTACTTCCAGATGTACCATTGAGATATTTACTAGCTATAAACCATGTTTTTATGATAACTTCATTCAACTCCCCACGTTGTTTTTAAGTCTATGGACCTCTGCAAACTCTTAGATGCCATTTTGATATTTAAGAAACAATAGCCTCCTCAAACTCAAACTCCTTGACATGAGTTTGGAATCAATTGTCATAAAAGAAAATGTTGCCACAATACATTGTCTATGATTAGCATTTTATTATAAAATTAAATGAATATTATCCTTAAATTGTATTTGAGATTTCGGGTCTCTTCTGTAACCCAAAACAGCATCTCCTTTGTATATTAAAACAGTATCTACAAAAGAGTAGGGCTCAAGACAATGCAATCCCAGTATGAAAAATTTCCGTCAAGGACAGTGGTAGACAGCGTAGACTAGAGAAACAAATTCATAGACACTTGTGTATAAGAAGGACTTTATATATGAGAGTAATTGAATCTTGAGAAAATATCACAGTCCAGTCCAAATCAAGTGCTTAAATCTGGTATTAATCAATTTGTCTGATATCAATCAATAAATTCCTTTTCAGACTCATGAAATACATGCAATGATACCAATGCAAAATGATCACAGGACAGTAGAAGGAGAGTCTTATGTATCGAGTAAGCATCTCAGCCCTGGCAGGAGTCTCCATGTGACTTCTCCCTCTCCCAGGGTTCTGGGTGCATCAGGATCTCTTCATGTGGCTTCTCTGCAGAAAAGTCTCACAGGGAATGAGCGTGCCTCCTACTGCCACCAAATGAAGTTATCACGCTAGGACCTGTTTGACAGGCAAAGCTTCACCCTCCATCACTCTTAATACTCAAATTGACAGCAGATTATTTAACTACCACAAGAACACACCGAGGAAATCCCCTGACAAATATAAATCGAGGACCATGGCTGTCCTCTTCTTCTAGACTGTTTAGGGTGCTGATAGTAATCCATTTCTAATGAAACTATCTAATGATAGTATTTTGGTCTGAGATTTAAGGATTAAAACCATCATGTTCTTCTGAAATCTCAGCTGCCTTTAAAATGACTTTCTTTTGCTAATCCTGTGATTATTAAGGAGCCCTGTTTGCAGAGTAGCTACCCCGCAGGCTGATAATCACAAGGTTAACAGCCTGAAATCTCCAGCTGTTCTGTGGGAAAGAGAAGAGACTTTCTACTCTGGTGAAGAGTTAGTTCCCAAAACCCTTAGGGGCAGCTGTACTCTTTCTTATAGGGTCAAATCTGGGGCAGTGATTGAGAGAGAGTGATTTGTATTAAGGACACTGTTTTACATATTCTGCAATCTTTATACTCTACAATCACCCTAGGATATTTAAAATTTAAACATTTTCTTCTTAAGTTTCTCCTGAAATCCCTCCTTAATTATTCCTGCCTCTGTTTCTTTATGTCCCTTTATCACTCTTTCCTTTATTTTTTCTCTTTTATTTTGCCCTTCAAGACTTACCATTAAATTAATTTGACAGTTTTTTTAGCAAAAGATGTCAGCTCCTCATAGTAATTACTATTTAAAATAATCTTATCATATGCAGAGTGCAGCATATTTTTAAACTAACCAGCAACAACAAAAACTCACTTCCATCAAGGGGGTGACTCTGTAAGGGTGTAGGAAACCTCATCTTTCTCCCAGGGAGAGAATATGATGGTTTTGAACTGCTCCCCTACAGATAGCAGTTGAACCTATAACAACGATGTCACGAATTTATTTCAATTTTTACCAGCCATATCAAAATGTAAATTGCATATATTGCTAATACTATTTTAGTGAAAAGAAAATATGTTTTTTCCCTTTTTTTAAGTTGTTCAGAGAAACTGTTCTGTTACTATATCTTTACAAGGTATTTTAGTGGTTGAAAAGTATGATTCCTTTATTTATGGGACACATAAGAAGGGAAAGATGAATAAGAAAATGAAAACATTTATTGACTATTTTGACAATATATCAGATGTAAACAAAACAAAAGGCAGACATTTGCAAGAAATGCAGTAGGTATTGATCTTATTCTTTAATGCACTAAGAAGATATATCCTAAAGTTTCTTTGAGTAATAGATACAATTATATCAACACTTGCAAATAGTTCAATATTCTTGTATTTCATACTTTTGAAAAACAGTGTGCATTATAACTTTTAACAATTAAATTTAAATTGTTTATAATGTAAAGTATGAATTAACTTTCCATTCTATTTAATATAATAAAATGGAAACCACATTTTTATATTTGAAATTTGAGTTGTATAAATGAACAGTTTTCTCATTTGACAGTGATAATAAAATTATAAACACAGAAAAAGATGCCTATTACATGGAAGCTAATATAAGACAGGTTTCCAGCAACTAAATTATTATTCCTAAGGGAAAGAAATATAAAATTAATACAACTGGATGTGTAT
The DNA here is from genome assembly GCA_004026705.1 of Nesogale talazaci. NCBI lineage: Eukaryota > Metazoa > Chordata > Mammalia > Afrosoricida > Tenrecidae > Nesogale > Nesogale talazaci. The sequence goes on along the minus strand of PVJH01047815.1, from coordinate 2,148 downwards.
CATTTAAACTAACATTTCTGGTATAATTGTATTTAACAAAGATATAATTCATTAATTAAGAGAAAATGTACATTGTTGCTTAGGTAGCAGGTGCCTTAGAAAAGTTTTAAGTTATAGCCACTGTATGTACAACAGAAGTTAAAACTGAAAGTAGAAAATAAACCTCCATATGATTTTACCCTTATGAATCACCTCAGTCAAGTATTTAGAACTTTTTAAGGGTAAAGCTATATGCTAAGCAATTAATTATATTTTAAGATTTATTTATGTTAATCCTCAGTTAAAAATCATAAGGTTTATTGCAGATTATTATTTCTGTAGGTCATCTGACAAAAACAATGAAATTAAGCCTCTAAAATCATAATTAAGTCTTTATTATTTAAAGCAACATGCAACTACATGACAAAGAAGGGTAAGTTATTTTTTTATTTTAATTTTTCTCTGTACATTTTCAGCTTGCATTGGAGTGCATTGGAGAAATCTGCTCAAAATCTACTTGAAGTGTTACAGACCAAAGATGTCAATTGGAGGAATAAATAATTAATGCCAATTATTTATAGATGTATATAAATATATGCATCCACAACTTTGTGGAAAAGTTCTATTACCTTTTAATCAGATTAAGATTCTTTATGTATTTTTGAGGCCTCTTATTAGTATTGCATTGGACACATCTACTTCTCAAGATATATTTTTTGTTTGTGGTCTGAAAATGAAATTACACAAAAGTATGTTTAACTAAAGATTAAACAAAAGCAGCTGCAGAAATGCATTGGCAAGGTCCTGTCATAAGTGCAGGCTGGATTGAAAAGCAAACATGGAAGAAGTTTATTATTGCTGATGTCAGATATATCTTGACTCAAAACCAAGAACACAAGAATGGTGTTTATTTTTGTTCCATTGACTATGCAAAGACACTCAACTGTATGGAGCATATTGAACTGTGGATAGCCTTGAGAAGAATGGAAATTCCAGAATACTCCATTGTGTTCATTCAGAACTTATACGTAGATCAAGAGGCAATTGCGTGAACAGAACAAGGGAGCACTGCATGGTGTAAACTCAGGAAAGTTGTACACCAAAAACTCACAACTGTAGTGATAGGTAACATCAAAATAAATGGGGAAACATTAAAGTTGTCAAGGATATTGTCTTACCTGACTGCATCATCAATGCTCTGGGAAGTAGCAGTCAGGGATCAAAAGCTGTAGTGCTTTCCGTCAGTCTGCTGGACAAGACCTCCTTAGAATATTGAAGCGCAAGCATGAAGGTGCATCTGACTCAAGCCATTACCTCATTTGCACATGAAAGTTGGACATTAAAAAAGTAAGATCATAGAATAAAAGATGCATTTGAATTGTGGTGTTGGAGAAGAATATTGAAAATATCGTGGACTGTGTGGGAGTCATGTCATTTTTGTCAATTTGAAGATGAAGTGTGTAAGGGTGGAGTCTAGTCTGTCAATCTGGAAATAGCCTATGAGAGTTTTGTGTGGGCATGGCTTTCTGCTGAGAATTCTGGGAAACCTGGCCATATTTCCCCGTTGGAGGTGAGAGAATCACTAGTCAGTCCCTTGGAAATATTCTACTGACAAGACACAAAGCTGACTTCCTGTTAGACATACTAGAGGAGAAGCCACATGGGCTTATCCTGATGGAACCAGATCTCTGAAGCCAAAAAATTCCACATAAAGGCTCCTGCCAATACTGAAATGCCCTGCCAGCGCTGAGATGCTTCTATCACAACTCTATACACAAGATTCATTACCCACTGGCCTATGATTTTCTTGGTGTAATTGCACATGTTTTGTGAGTCTGAAGAAGACTTTATAGATTGGTGTTGGAAATAAGGGCTAATATAGAGCTTATGATCTTGCACTGGACTGGGCTGGGATGTTTCCTCAATGTTCCATTGGTCTTGCCATAAACCTCTTTCTTATGCACATATACATGTTTATGAATTTGTTTCTCTAGTCTACCCAGACAAATACAGAATACTAATAGGCCAAACAGCTCTGCAATGAAAGAAGTAGAGCCAGAAAGCACCTTAGAGGAAAAGATGGCAAGACTTCATTTTTAAAACATAGCACATGCTGTCAGGATCAATCAGTCATTGGAGAGCAAAACAATTTTTTGCAAAATGGAGGTG
>PVJH01047814.1:0-11099 GCA_004026705.1 Nesogale talazaci | reverse complement strand
TCACAGTCTGGTGGGGTAAGATCAGGTGCAATCCCTCCAGTGTTGTTCTCTATAGTTCTATGGATCGGTGAGGAGAGGAGAGTCTCCTAGTGTGACTGGACCTATGGTCCTCACTGTGCTTTAACTGCTCTGAGCAGGTGCCAACATATATTCCACTCTCTTCTTCCCCCCTTCGTTTGCTCCTGTGGTCTCTGGTTAGATATGTCTCTCTCCCTAAGCTATAGCTTCAGTGTTGTCCACTGAAGTGAATTCTTTTGTGGGGAGTGGGTGTTGTCCACATAGTTGGTACTGGGGCAGAAGTAAATTACACTCCCACCCTACCCCCCACAGAATCAAAGAACATCAAAACACATATTCTCTCTTACCTTCTTTGAAAAGAAAACAAAGAACTTCATCTAGCAAAATAAATCACCTTGAGTTGTTTTTCCATGGCCCATTGAGTGGCTCACAGAGGTTAGAGTGGTGTTGGCAGAAATGACCCAAGTAAAAGGATGGGCACAGACATACAAAATGCCCAGGGATAGCCGATTCATGACAAAGTGCCCCATTCATGCATGGGCCAAAGTCACATTCATTTATGTCTCAACAGCAATTTTGTACACTCCATCCACCTGAACATTCACAGTTGGAATAAAAATTTTAAAATATTTTGTTATAAGAATTTTTAAAAAGTCAAGATTAAAAAAATCTATGAAAGTCAAACTTTATGAGAAAAACACAAAGGATAAAGAAGGTTTTGGTGCATTAAACATTAAAAATTTAATATATATACAAATTAATCTGCATTTTAAATGAAATGATTACCATCTAATGTGGCAATTATATATTTTTTATTTATAGCAGGAGTAAATAAATAAGTTAAAATATTTTATCTAATTGAATAGGACAATCTAATGAACAAATGAGGAGAACTTGACATAATAGGCTATAAAAAGATTTAGGAACATGCTGCCCTTGTCTATCCTCACTGTTAGTTTGATGCTGTTGGATACTGTTCAGACGCAGAATGATAGCATGTCTGAAACGTCGCCTGGATCGGTGTGATCTCCAGACTGTCCCAGTCCGTCTCCAAGAGGGTCTTCCTTGGATTCATGGACTCTCTATCAAACACGATGTTATTTTCCAGGTACTACACACTTTTGAACTGAATTAGCAATTGGATATAATTTCCCACCATCTTCACTATGCAAAAAATTTTTAACAATGAGCTCACTGCTTAGAAACCTCAAATGGTAGTTGTTAGCTTGACTTTATCAATAATTGGCATGTTAGTTGCTAGAATATTAACAGTAATTTTAATATTAAGCACCGGTTTTGTATGCTTATTTATTTGAATAAATTTAAGATGTATTTTTGTGTTTGTTTGTTTAAACATTTTATTGGGGGCATGTACATTGCTTATCACAATTCATATATATATATATATATATATATATATATATATATATATATATATATATAGTGCCAAACACCTTCACATACTCGCTGCCACCATCATTCTCAAACCTTCTACTTTTCCTCCTGAGGCCTTGACATCAGCTTTTCATTCCTTCCCCCACTAACCCTTGACATTTCATAAATTATTATTATTTTGTCATATCCTACACTGCCCAACATCGCCCCTCACCCATACCTCTGCTGTCCATCCTCTAGATATGTTATGCGAAGATCCTTGTAATCTGCTCCACCTTTCCACCCCACCTTCCTGTCACCCATCCTTTATCTCCACACTCACTACTGGGCCTGAGGGTTTCATCTGTCCTGGGTTCCCTGTGTTACCGGTTCTCATCTGTACCAGTGTACCTCCTCCAATCCAGCTGGTTTCGATGGCAGAATTGGGACCATGATAGTTAAGGGGAGGATGCTTTTAAGAACTAGAGAAAAGTTGCATGCTTCATTGTTATTTCTCTGCAACCTAACTGGCCTGTTTCTTCCCCACCACCCTTCTGCAAGGGGATGTCCAATTATACACAAATGGGTCTTGGACGCCCACCCTGCACTGCCCCTCATTCTTGTTGATGTGACAGCTGCTCCCATTGAGCCTCCATGATCACATAAGCTGGTGTGCTTCTTCCATATGGACTTTGCTGCCTCTGTGTCATATGGCCGCTTGTTTACCTTCAAGCCTTTAAGTTTTATCATTTGGTAGTTGGCCACCTTTGGCTTTCTCCATCATGTTTGCCTCTGTACCATTTGTCTTTCACAATCATATCAGGAGAGTGAGCACATAATGATATGATTTTTATTCTTTGAAGCCTTATTACTTCCATACCTTATGATCACACAAACTGTTGTTTCTTCCATAGTGGGCTTTCTTGTTCCTGAGCTAGAGGACCACTTGTTCACACTCAAGCCTTTAAGGCCCCAGATGCTATATCTTTTGATATCCGGGCACCATCAGTTTTCTTCACTACTCTTGCTCATGCCCCCACACGTCCTCAGTGATCATCTCAAGAATGCGGACACACAGTGATATGACCTTTTCCTGTTTGATGCCTGAGACCTGCTCCTTTTAACACCTTGTGGCAGTACTGAAACCCAAGTGAAGGCAGAGTATGTTAATGGGACAAGATGATAGCAAAAGGAAATAGAGAAAAGAACTAGAAGGCAAAGGGCACGTATAGCACTCTAAGTATAGACATGTATGTATGTAAATGTAATTATTTATGCTAAGAATGATATAAATCTGGGTACATATACTTATAGGTATAGTACTAAGGTAACAGATGATGGACCTTGAGCCTCCAACCAAGTACTCCCTCAGTGCAAGAAGACTTTGTTCTATTAAGCTGATATTCAATGATGCTCACCTGCCTGATAAGATCACTGAAAACAAATGGGTGCATAGCAAATGTGGTGAAGAAAGCTGATGGTGCCCAGCTATCAAAAAATATAGCATCTGACGTCATAAAAGCTGAAGGATAAACAAATGGTCACCCAGTGGAGAAGCAGCCAAGCCCACATGGAAAAAGCACACAAGCCAGTGTGGTCACAAAGATGTATTTTTAATCATATTTCCCAGTATAATTTGAAAAAAAGTAGTAAAACTGAAGAAAACACAAATAAATAAATTAATTATTCACATCTTGAATCTAAATTAGGCAATGGCTCACCTTGGCCCTCAAACCTCTAATGCCTGACATTGTCTTAGAAACTACGACTTGAAATAAGCATTAGTCAAGTATATTTCATCAAAATAGTCCAGTTCTATTTTTATTGGAAATTCAGACATATAAAGTAGTGAAAAATATTTTCTTCATAAAGTTATACTAGTAAGAAATAAGAAAGGCATGTTATAAATAAATCTGCCATTGAAAGTAAGTGCAGAAGATGTTTATCCACTAATTGGTCCTGTTGTACCCACTTCCATGGAGTTAAGACTAATTCACAGTCACTTGATATTGTATTTCAAGATGGAATGGGTTCAGGCTAAGGACTTGTGTCACTGAAGATAACCTCAAACCTTGAGTGACCTTTTAATGACAAGGTAGAGCTCTTAATTTTCAAAGAGATAAGTAATATATAGATACCCCACCCATCCCAAAAAGAAAAGAGAAGGAAAGAAGATGAGCCTTCGGTGTATATAAATATAGAAGATATCTATATTGTTGAAAGAGACAGTCAAACTTTCACCTACAATGTACAAAGCAAACTCTTAACAAATTCAATTACCATCAAAACAAACATTGAGATAAATATGGCAGAATATTAGGCATAATTGGAAAATATTAATTTTGAAACATTAAGTCCTAATAAGAACCTGCTATGATTTGTAATTGGAAGTCACCCTAGGTGAAATGAATTGTAACTTAAAGTCAGAGGGAAAAGTACTCATGACTTTGCAGATGGGTTTGAACAGAGGAGCCTAACACATAATGACCAAGTTTATCAGACAGGACTCTGGCCCCATAATGGAGAGTTACCTAAAGTATACCATATTTCCAAACCCCACGACATGTGTAACTAGCATCCTGCCACCCATGTCTTTAAGATATAACAGCTAACAACTCATGTCATGTAAGACTCTAATCTATCCTTTTTTTTTCTTGTGGGCATCACTGCTCTCTGGTGGTGGGAGTAGGAGGCCCAGCCCCACTGCTGGAATTGAACCTCCGTCCCAATGGGCCGCAGTCCTGCACACAACCACTACGCCACCGGGGCTCAGCCCCTAATCTATCCTTTGTATGAGTGAAATTCTCTGCTCAAGAAACCTACAACCTTGACAAAATACTACTCCTCACAATAGAATTGCTTTCAACACAGTCCTGTCTATTACTTCCCTTCATGAAGAAATCATAGAAGATAACTGTGTCCATAGCAAAGCATGGTTAAGAAGTGGGATGGGGCCAGGCTCACCTGAGTCACGGCATGCAGGCCTCTTAAAAGCTTGTTTCAAAATATGCAGTCATCTAAACAATGAATCAGCAAAATCCACACTGAAGAAGCAAATCAACTAGTGTGATCCAAAGATAGCTAATAATCAAATCCAAATCTGTAAAGGGAAAAGTATGAATGCTCCATCCCTAAATCCCGGAGGCAGAAACTGGGTAACAGGACTACCTCAAAACCAAGTGCATAGTAGTCACACATAGTATCAGTCTCTGGTGAATCCCCAATACACTTTAACTAGAAGTGACAATAAATCAAAAGTTAAATGGTGAGAACTGAAAAGGGAGGTTTTTTGTTTATTTGGGGTTTTTTTGGGTGACCAAGCTGGAATGTAATGTTTTATGATACTTTCTCTGTAGAACCAATGTGAATTTACACTAAACTTTTAATATTATCTACTTTCTATAAGGTTAAGGTCTCTTCCAGTTTTTGTATGACCATCGTTGATGAATCCGTGCTTGCTGTCTGCCCTAGGTAATTATAGTCATCTATCTAGGGAAGCTGGGGCTGATGGACATGGGATGATGGTAAAAGGATTAATGATTAGCTGGGGATACAGAGGGACAGGGTGGGGGAAGTGGGGAGTCAACATGAATACCTAAAAAAGAATATAAAAAAGCTACAAAGTTGATTGTGAAAACTATGGCAAAGAACCTCTTGATATGATTGAACCATTGAGTTATATGATATCATAATTATAGATAAATACAAGTAAAAATAAAAAAATAAAATATTAGTTTCCAATAATTTATGAACCAGAAAAGAAATCTGATATGATTTCTGGCAAATTTAGCAGCAACTTTCCTAACATTACTAAACAACTATGGGCTAAACAAGCCGCCATTTAGCTCAGAAGCACATCAGCCCGTGTGACGATGAGGTGTTGAAGGGATCAGGTATTAGGTATCATAGAACTAAAAATAATATCATTATAAATGTAGGCGTGTACAGATTGGCGATCCAAAGCCCATCGGTAGGTGAAGGGACATCCCCTAGCAGAAAGGGTGGTGAGGAGGAGATGAGCAAGTCAGGGTACAGTATAGCAATGATGAAATATACAAATTTCCTCTAGTTCTTAAATGCTTCCTTCCCACCTCCCCGCACCCACTATCATGATTCCAATTCTAACTTAGCTAGACCAGAGGATGTACACTGGTACCATTAGGAACCAGAAACAGGAATCCAGGTCAGATGATCCCTTCAGGACCGTTGGTGAGAGCGATGATACTAGGAGGGTGGAATAGAAAGGGGGAATGGATTACAAGGAGCTACATATAATATTCTCCCTGGGGTACAGACAACAGGAAAGTGGGTGAAGGGTGACAATGGAAAATGTTCTATATGACAAAGTAATAATAATTTATAAACTATCAAGGTCTCATGAGTGAGGGAGGACTGGGGAAGGAGGTGAAAAATAAGGAGATAATACCAAGGGTTTAAGAAGAAGGGAAATGCTTCGAGAATGATGACAAAAAATGTACAAATGTGCTTTGCATATAATGGGTGGATGTATAGATTGTGATGAGTTGTATAAGCCCCCAATAAAATGATTAAAAAAAACCATTGGGAAAAAGGGATTGTTATTATGAAAGTTGTAAATGTCTTTATAGAATATGTTTTCGCGGCTGAGCCCTGGTGGCATAGTCGTTCTGCACGGGACTGTGGCCCACTGGGATAGAGGTTCAATTCCAGCTCACAGGAGCAAAGACTGGGTCTCCTACTCCCACCACCAGAGGGCAGTGATGCCTAAAAAAACTAAAAAACTAAAAAAAAAAAGAATATGTTTTCATCTGTCAATTTTTTGAGTCAATTGTTGCTACTTTTGTAATATCAAGTATTTCCCATGAACATGAATTTAAAAATTATTAGATTACCAGATAGTTAATTTCCCCTTTCTGTCACTTTGGTAACTTCTCATTATCATTCACCTGGGAAATCCTGCTTAAGGTTTCTTTTTCTAGAATCTTTATTCCCTAAAGTAATTTTTTTCTTTTTTTCATTCTACCCCAATTCCTGAAAATTTATACCAAAGATGATGCTTTTATTTATTCTTAAATCTGACTCATGATTTTGCTTTGTTCCTATATTTACTTGTTATATCCTTTATGATTTTGTTACATCCCTTACCATCTATTATAAACATTTACAGGTATTGTCTTATTTATTAAGCCTCTTTCATTAAGGTTAGAATCATCTTACATTCAATATACTTATGTACATAGTAAATTCTGACAATATTATTGTAAGTGATCAAAATTAAAGCTTAAGTATATTAACCAGATAGATCAACACGAATGTCTTCATGTGGAAAACTGAGAATCAGTATTTATTGAAATTGATAATCTCAGGAAATATTTATAAAGAATAAATGAGATAATTTAAAAATGATTTCTATAGTTTTTGAAATTTGCAAAGCCTACCCTTCTATATTGGCTACTAGGTCATGTTACAAAATTAAAAACAAAAAATTTTTGGCAGCCTTCGGTAAAGTAAAGGTTTTGATATTACTCCTCTATTCAAAGCTCTTGTGACTCCCACCACATGCCAGGATGGGAGCCTACAAATAATGTAAAAGTCTAATTCTGAGATAAGGGAGTTTTGACATTTCACAGGATAAGAAAGGTGATTTATCTAGGAAGTAAGAAGAGAGTAGCCTCCAATGAGTAGAAAGAGGAACGGTGTTCATCCCAGAGATGCCTTCGTGGAAAAACGTCAGAGAGAAAACTTTGAAGGAGCTGTGGTGGCCACAGAGAGCAGGACGCCCTGCAGTGGCTCCCCTGACAACAGAGCCAGCCATGCTGAGTGGCTTTAGGCAGGAGATTGCTTTTCAGAAAGTGGTTCCCTTTGGACACTTCGTGATGCTGAAGGGGCTTCTTAACACTTGTCAGAGCTGGGGTGAAGCCAAAGAACCACTTGGCTGACAGTCTAAGGACTAGAGTGAGGAGTGCCTGCTGACGGGCCTGGAAAGAGCTTATCCCTTCTAAATCCCCATAATTATGAGTAGTGTCTCTAAGTTTTGTGCAACCACCGAAAAAGGATTATGGAAACCAGCAGAGAAGTCAGCACCAGTGAACGGGACAATTTGTGTGAAAATAGAGATAGTGGGAGCGTGGAGGTCGGGCTGACTTTGGCTTCATAGATGGTCAGACCTGGCCCCAAGTCAATCCTTACTGCCCAATTTCTGCAGCCGAGAACGGGCAGTGCTTCCATGCATAGTGATGGTGTTCATTAGTATATTAAGTCAGTTCACATTCTAGATTTCTCTCAAATATCTCTTTCGATTTGGTACTGGAAACAATGATTTGAAATAAGTGAAAAATGGACATTATCATTTAAAGATATGAAAGTTGAAAGCACAAAGGATAAACGTAATTTATCAAAGCCATGTGATTATTGTTGCTGTCAAGTAACTTCCAGCCAAATCTAACTCAGAATTTCTGACAAAAAGAGGGTGAAATGCCTCTTCAGAATTTCCCAGACTGCAATGTCCCTTTCACAGTCATTGGAAACAATTAACTTTCATTCCGCTGCTGCATCCTGAGCTACTGAGTCACCCGGCCTCCTCAGTTATTTGGTAAGTTCATGGCAATTATGGTTCCTGAATCCAGATCCCTTCCGCCATGCTCCCATCTTATATTTGCTCTTTTAATACTATTTCAAATGCATGATCTTGTGTTTCCTCCCAGGAGGATGACCTTAATGTCATCACACAACTTGTCAGTTCTATTTATTATCAGAAATATATTTAGAATTTAAAATGTTACAAAATAAATAAAAATTAAATCTAAAATATTTAATTTTTCTATTTTACTAAAATTTAGAAATAATTTCTATATTATGTGTGATACATCATTTGTGATATATTCTCTGATGCTATATAAAATCTTAGAATGTTTGAGTGGAAAGAAATGAATAAAAAATGAACCCCGTTTGGCAGAGAATATTTGTTCTGATGAAAAACAAACTGTTATTTTTGCTTTGCTATTTCTTGTTCTGCTTTAAGAAGTTGAATGGAAGTGTATAGGTTCCTGTGTTTAAGTGAAATTACTTGGTTTGGCTCTTCTATCTAAAGTCTCTTATACACAGTCATTAGATGAGAAAGTACAAGAGTGTTTTGTAGAGAACTCTCAGTTTTGCCATTCTACTGGGTATAAAAGTGAGCAATCCTGGAAGCAAGTAGAGAAGAGTCCTTTAGCTATGAGGAAAGAAACATCATGAACATGTGCTAACCGATGCAGTCAAAGCAGCAGAGGCCCGAGAGACGACAGTGCTCAGATAATGACGCAGAGACAGGAGGCACGCCAAGATTGTGCGGCAGGGCAGAGGAGGGAAGCGAGCGCCCGTAGGTAGGAAAATGGCACGCAAAGCAGGTTTCCCTTTGGAAAATCATCGTGCTAAAGATTCTTTGCTATACCTCCCAAGGAAGGCAGAGATCAGGTTAGGATGGTTTAGAGGTCAAGAACTAGACAGAGAGAGAGAGAGAGAGAGAGACCGAGAGAGAGAGAGAGAGAGAGAGAGTTGTTGGCATGTCTGAATGGCAGCACTACTGGGACAATAGGATTATAATATACTTAATAATGTCTGATCCTAATTTGGGTAGTCGGCTAACTTCTGTAATATATCCCCAAAATGTGAGTATTATTTACAACTTCTATGTAATCATTACAATGAGCTATCATATCCAGTAGAGAAATAGAGCTCTTTTTGAGCAATAGCTTGGCAGCAGAATAAAGGATAGGGTGGTGGAGGTAGGTTTGACCTCTGTCTTGTGTCAATTGGCCTTAGGCTAGTGTGAAGTTCAATACTGCTTCTCCTTACTGAAGATGGAAAAGGTCAAACATTGCCTCCATGACATTTCTTGAATTTATATTCTATTTGGCATTTATTAGCATTTTAAAATATGTTTTAAAATTCCAAAAATGTGACTTCAAGATATTGAGACAACAATGGAACTAAAATATAATGGATACTTCCTCTAAAATTTCAGACTCTTTATAAAAAAACAATATTCTATATCCGTTCTATCATGCCTCTGTATATTGTTCAAAGAAATATATGGTTTTAAAATAGTTGAGGTAATATTATTAAAATTAATTAAAGCATTTTATAAAATTATGTATAATAAATTAAATAATTTATGATAGTTATACTAATTTAGAATCATTATAATAAGTTATTGTTATAAGAAACATGAATTTTATTTGACTACTCCATATATTTAACACTCTTGAATTATCTATGTTTCCAATATTCTGCATGATAGTCTGCTATACTATTTAGTATTTGTCATAGTTGGTGAATTCAAACAGCTGTAAATCAATATCTGAGTCAATATCTCTAAAACCATATCTAGGATTTCGTTTTTTTATAGCCCAAAGCTAATATGACAACTAAGGAAAAGCATAAAATTACCTCAGGTCAAGTCTCAAATAAATATACTTAAATCTGAAATTTATTATGAAACTCAGGCTGTATCCAAACTCTTAAATCCAGGCTTGAGAATATTGAGCTTAACATGCAGACATTGAGAGCATTTTCATATGTTACTACAGTTGTTAGAAGAAAATAATGAAAATAATATCTTCCAGATACAGTTTCAGTTCTTTTAATAAAACATACAGTAAGCTATAATTACCTGGATAGCTACATAGATTGATATCTATGGATGCATAGCAGTGGTCTAAAATAGGCAAATAATACAGCCTTACTTGCTGAAAGTGAAGAAGACTTGAAACACTTGCTCATGAAGGTTGAGCACTAAAGTATTCAATATAGGTTTCTACTCAACTAGAGAAAGAAAGCATTATCACAATTGAACTTACAAGCACCATCATGATTAGCGGAGGGTGCAAGATGCTTTTCACGAATTTCACTTGACTTGTATCCACAATAGATGCCAATGTAAATAGCAGTCAAAAAAGTTCAAAGAGCCATTACAATAGGGAATTCTGCTGCCAAAGGAACCCTGCCTTTTGAAAGTGTTCAAAAGCAAAGATAGTTTTAAGTCTAAAGTCTGACTTTGCTGACATTTGATACTCTCATGAGAAGAAGGAGCAATGGATAAGGAAGACTTAAGAAGAATTGCTGACTTTGAATTACGTGAGGTTATTTACTGATACATAAAAACAAGCAAAAGCCTTTTGTAAATCCACATATCAATCTATCTACCTAACTATATCTTATCTTTTTTTGAATATACAGAAATTGTACTTGGAAGATATGTTGTCATTGTCTTCTTATAGCAAGTACAGTAACAACATATTCAAAAGCTTTTAATGTCTCTATGGTAGACTCAATTGCCTCAGTCCCAGAGAAAAGAGCTTGGATACAGCTTGAGTTTTAATATATCTATTTCAGATTTAGGTGGAAGTCAAAGGGCTGACTGTTCTCCCCAGCAGTGGCTGGTGGATGACAATTAATCTTGGGCTCCTCTATTGATTCATAAGCATAAATGTAACAATAAAAATAGTAATAAAGCAATTATATGATTCAACCTTGACCACATACTCAGTTATTACTTAAAATATATAAACTGAAAGTCTTCATATGTATATATGACTGTTTTTCATTGCTGATATGTGAGTGCATATACTTTTGTGTAAATGGATAAAAGCACAGCAAATGATCATATACAAATTATTTATGCACAAAGGAGAATTATTTTAGATCCCTATTTTTTTCCAATCATTTTATTAGGGGCTCATATATCG
>PVJH01047813.1:0-11110 GCA_004026705.1 Nesogale talazaci | reverse complement strand
CAACATCTAGAATATTATGCCCTTTCTTTGGAGGTATCTAAAGAAGATAGTTGCTGCACTGGGAAATTTCAGCCCTAAACCATTGAACCTCAATGCTTGCTCAGATTTCCAGGGAATAAGAATTAACCTCTCTATTCCATATCAAAGAAAGCATGGGTTTGAAATCTGAGAGAGACTTCAGCAGTCACTCTGTAAGGCTCTTACTGCAGCAGGACCCCTCTGACCCATTTCTGGCATAGCTCTATACTCTGTCTCAATGTTGGCAGTAAGAGAGCTGTCACAAAGCGTGCTCGCAGAAGCATAATCTAGATTTAGTCCTCATTCAAAGGAGCCCTTGCGGTGCATTCAGCTGCTTACTGAAAAGTTATAAGTTCAGTTGGTTAAAAAACAACCCCACTGCCATCAAGTCTTTCTAACTAATAATGATGCTATAGGTCAGAACTGTCTTGGTGGGTTTCTGCCCCTCTGAGCAAAGGGAAAGCCTCCTGTTTCTACTGAGGTGGCACTGATAGTTTTGAATTGATGACCTTGTGATTATCAGCCCAGCATATAACCCACTGTGCCACCAGGGATTCGCTCTTTAGTTAGGAGGGGCAGAATAAGAGTCAAACTAACCCCATTGTTGTCTATTTTATTCCAATTCATCTTGACCCTGTAAGAACAGAGTAGCACTGCCCCAAAGAATTTCCAAAGCTATATTATAAATCCTTAAGAAAGCAGATATACTCAATTTTCTCATGTACAGTAGATGATGGATCTGAACTGTCAACCTTTCAGTTAGCAGCTGAATGCACTACTGCACCGCAAGGGCTCCTTTGAATGAGGATTAAACCTAGATTATGCCTCTGTGAGCACTTTTTGTGGCAACTCTCTGGCTGCCAACATTGAGACAGAGTATAGAGATGTGCCAGAAATGGGCCAGAGGGATCCTGTAGCAGTAAGGTCCCTACAGAGTGACTGCTGAAGTCTCTCTCAGCTTTTAAATCTATGCTTTCTTTAATATGGTATCAAGTGAGGCTAGGCATTCTACTCCATCTTAAATCTCTTTGTAGAAAAGCATGTGCACAAACAAACAAAATGAAACAAAAAAAACACACCATTGTCATTGAGCCTAACTATAGAACAAAGTAACACTCCACTAGATTTCTGAAGCACAAGTACAGAAAGCCTCATCTTTCTCCTTTGGAGAAGCTGATGGGTTTCAAATGGTTGATCTTGTGCTTAGTAGCCTAATGCATAACCAGCAATGCCTCCAAGACTCCTTAAATGTGTGGGCCGAAACAAAGAGGAGATGTCGACCTTCAACAATCATTATTATCCCACTCTTCAGTTTATTTCCTAGTTTGAAAAGAGATAAAATTGGGACTGAGCCCTGGTGGCATAAGTGGTTGAGTGCGGACTGTGGCCCGCGGGCTTGGCAGTTCCAATCCAGCAGCGGCTCTCAGGAGCAGCACTGGGTAGCACCGACGACCACCAGTGGCAGTGATGCCCAAAACAAAGGGGAAAAAAAAGAAAGATAAAATGAATGGTGTCTCCTCCTGGCCCCTGAAATTAAATGGCATGGAGATCATACACAGATCATCCACAGCTTCCACATTGTCAAGAGATGAGGGAAGACATGCCTCCATGCTCCATTCTTTACTATGTCTGAGGGGGTTCTCTAGAGAAATAAAACCAGGACACTAGTAATTATCTTTTATATATTTATATAGAGAGAAGGGTATATAAGATCAGAAATAAACAGTTAAAGCAGTATAAAGCAGTACAATGACTTGGTGCAACTTGCATGAGACAGCTAGTTGACCAGCAGTCCTTGGAGTCTTGAGGGCTGCCAAGTAGTCCTCTGTAGAGCAATTCAGGCTATCTGGCTACAAGCAGCAAGCAAAGAGGTCACCAACAGTCAGCCAGATGACAGAGTCCAACAGTTTCCAGCTCAAGAGATGTATATCCCAGGAGCATGGTGAAGCAGGACTTGAAGGAACCTCAACTAACAGCTACACAGTCCACGATTAGGCACCCCACAGGTAGTGTTGCTTGGAGGTCGAGGCACAGGACGAACAAGGCAGCTGTCTGGTCTGAATATATGAAAGCAAGAAAGAACAGGGCGGAGCTTGCCAAGCCTTTTCTATTTCCTCCCTTCAATCGATTGAGTGTGTTCATTGGCCATGTTGTCACAACAGACCTACCTATCATCTTTGGCCATGTTGGCACCACAAGTTTACCTGTAACATGGCTCCTGTAGGGACATGTGAGTGGGAGTTAGCCTGTTAATCATGTCGCAGCTTGATTAGAGGGCAACTGAGATAATTAAATGACTCTCTGAGCCAGGCTCTTTCCCTTTCTCCCTGGTGATCAGAGTTCGTTGCTGCTGCCTGAGTTGGTTACTCTGAACTACCAGTGGACCGAGCCAACCTGTGGATTAAGGTAAATCATGTCAACATCCCAAGTATCTCTACATCTTGAAGCTTCATTACTACCTGCTTCAATATGCTGCTGCACTGCTGGCCTCTACATCTTGACACCTCATCTTGCTGCTGCTGCTGCCCACCTTATCATGTCTCTTGCCTACAGACCAACTGCTCATTTGGCCTGCAAACAGACTCTGCACTACCCTCCAGACATTTTGCTGACTGTTTCCTTGACCTTGGACCATCAGCTGGCATCAATTGAATGGATCTTTGTGATATTAAATAACCCACATAAGTGAGTTGGCCTGATCCCTCTGTACTGCTGTGTGGATTAATTAGCTATTGTATTCATTCTAATTATATAAGCCGATCTTTTCATATATGTAATCATAAGTGTGCTGGTTTTGTTTCTCAAGAAAACCCTCACTAACACAGGCGCACTCTAGTCAGACTTTGTCAAAAACAGATTGGTTTGTCCTTTTAACAGCCTCTGGTACTTTAAATACTCTTCAAAAACACCACAATTCAATTGCATGGATTCTTCTTTGGTTTTCCTTATTCAATGTCCAACTTTCACATGTATATGAAGAAATAGAAAATACTTTGGCTTGGGTCAGGTGTACTTTTGTCTCATTGAGTGTTTCCAGAGCTTCATCAATTTACTGAAACATTACAATTTGTATTCCATCAATTCTTAGAGCCTATTCTTTGTATTCCATCAATTCTTAGAGCCTGTTCTTTGCCTAATGCATTCAATGCAACTTGAACTTACTACTTCAGTAACATTGGTTCTTGCTCATAAGATATACAGTAATTCTGTGCATTCCTTCCATCTTCTCTTGATGCTTCCTGCATCACTCAACAGTTTGCCCACAGAGTCTTTCAAGATTACAACCTAATGCTTGAAATTTTTCAGTTATTATTTCAGTGTTAGATATTTTGCATGTGTTTTTCTCTTTGGATTTCTAAGTCTTTGCACATTTCATTTTAATATTTGGCTTTGTCTCCTCTAGCTCTCCTTTGAAGTTTTCTGTTCAGCTCTTTGACTTAGTTCTTTCTTCCATTTGATTTAGCAAATTTATAATTAAGAGCAAGTTTCAGAGTCTCTTCTGATATCTACTTTGATCTTTTCATTCTTTCTTATATTTTTAATGACCTTTAGCTTTCTTCAAGAATAATTTTCTTCGACTGAGCCCTCGTGGTATAGTGGTTGTGTGTGGGACTGCAGCCCACAGGGTTGATGGTTCAAATCCAGCACTGGCTCTCCAGGAGCAAGGCTGGGCTTCCTACTCCTACCAGGGCAGTGATGCCACACACAAAAAAAGAATAATTTTCTTCATTTCCTCCCAAAGCTCACTGGGTCTTCTGTCATTAGTGTTCAATGTATCAAATATGTCTTTGAGATATCCTTGAAATTCACTTTAAATGACCATGCTGGCATTTGAAATACCAGTAACACAGCTTATACCATCACAGCAACACATAAACCACCATAGTAAAACAAACTGACAGACAAATGATGATAGTGTTAATTACTTTCACTATATTTATTCTATTTGTATGTTGATCAAATATCCAAAAAGCTGGACTATATGTAAAAGAACCTGGCCTCCATGTTGGAAGAAGATCAATTAACAACTTATGATATGCAGATGACACCATTTTGCTTGCTGAAAGTGAGAAGACTTAACTTGTTAGTGAATATCAAAAACTGCAGCTTTCAGCATAGATTACAATTTATTGTAAAGAAGACAAAAACCCCACAACTAATGCAACAGATAATTCTGCGATAAATGGGAGGGGAGAAATCAAAGTTAACGTGGATTTCATTTTGCTTTGATCTACAATCAATACTCATGAGAGCAGAAGTTAAGAAATCAATTGGTGTACTGCATTGAGTAAATCTGCTACACAAGATCTGCTTAAATTCTTGAAGAGCGGGTCTCTGGTTCAATATGACCAACTGACCACATGGTGTAGGACCCCATCACCAATAATAGAAAAATATCAAGAGGTTCTCCATCCTGCTGTTCCCCCTCCTGTTCCCACCCCCCATCCCTGCCACAAAGAAGTCCCTAACATTCAATATCCCAGCAACGAAGCCCCCAGACACCCTAGCAGCCTGAAAATGAAGTCCTAGGAGGCACCAAGCCATGACTAAAAAAAAATTTTTTTAAACCTTGCCTTCCCTGAAACTTGGTAAGATAATTCCTGACCATCTCTATACTCCAGCAAGGAAGGACTCAGCCATCACACAGCCCCAGAAAGATTAATCCAACTATTTCCACATGATCAAGCAGCCATCTCAACACTAATAGTTGCGCCAAGATGCTGTAGAAGAAGCAGTCAATCAAAGTCTACACACAAACCAAAAAAAAAAAAAAGAAAGAAAGAAAAACAGACACAAACAATTGGGCAATATGCAGCCTTAAAGGAATATTCTGAAGAAAATGCCCCAGAACTACCAGAAATAGAATTCAGAAGGATGATGTCCAGGTATTTTGAATTAATGGAGAGCATATTTGTGTGGACAATGGAAAGAGTAGAAAATCCAGACACTCTACACCAATTCAAATTTGAGAAGCTAAATGATAAAATAGCAAAATTAAACAGCATGATGAAAGAAGAAAGACTCAGAATTTAAGGTGTGTAAACCTGAATTAGTGAGCTTGAAGAAAGCCCTATACATCTAACAATAACAAAAACAACCAACAAAAAGAGAGACAGAATCTGAAGAAAGTAAAATTATGTGAAACATTAGCAAGGAGAACAACTTATGTAGCATTGGAATTCCAGAGAAGGTAGAAATAAAGAAACAAAAATTTTTTTAGAGAAAATAGTATAAGAAACCATGGACGAAAGCTTTCCTAACATCATGAGAGAAGAAAATAATGATTTAAGAAACTGAGATAAGATCAAGCAGGATGGACACCAAATGAAAATAACTCAACATATCTTAGTCAAATTTCTGAATATCAATGAAAAGGAAATAAGTCCTGAGAGCTGCCACGGGGGAGAAAAGTCACTTAAAAAGGAAAATCAAAAAGGTTTCTCTCCAGAAATCATGGAGGCAAAAAGACAATGAAGTGAGATATGTAAAAAGAAAAACACTGCCAACCAAGAATTTTATATCCTGTCAAGCTATCATCAAAAGTGTGGACAAAACTAGAGTATTTTTCAGATTAAGGAGAATATTTTGAATTTGTAAAAACATGACAAGTATTTAAAATATATATATTTTCATTGGACCACAGCCTGTGGGTCACCAACCCTTTTAGGACCAAATGACCATTTCAAGGGGTTGCCTGATTCATAAAAATAGCAAAATTACACTTATGAAGTAGTAAAAAAAATAGTTTTATCATTGGGAGCAACACCACAACATGAGGAACTGTATTAAAGGGTCGTAGCATTAGAAAGGTTGAGAATGACTGTTCTAGATGTCTGGTCATTGGGAAAATTGATGATGATAGTAGTGTAATTGACCTATACCCCACAGGCATGATTGACAATGTTGTACTCTATTTATATGGGTTTTGATTTTCCTGCATTTAGCTTGATTTTTTTCTTGATTTTTTTTTCTTTGTATTTGTGTTCTGTTTGGTTGCTAGTTGCTTTATGACTGATAGTGGTGCAGCTGATCTGATAGAGTTTGATTTTGTCATGTGATGACCGCCAAAGTAAACCTGAGATAGGCAAACCCCATGAACAAGAAGGCAGAGTCTAGGCTCTGCTTAACTCCAAACTCAATTGAAGACCAGTTAGTTTTGATAATGTGGTCCTGCTCAATACTCATCATCATGAAATGATCACTGATGGTAAGGGTAGGCAAAGTGCAATGAAGAAAGTAATGCCTGGCTATCAATCTTTTCTCTTTTGTCTCATTATAACTGTAAGAATTTTCCCTAGGACAATTGTTGGGTGACTGTGGCAGAATCTTATGAAACAGCAGACCCAGTCAATCCTGAGGAAACTTAGACTGTAGATAATGAACAAGTTTATGCTTGTGATGATACTCTATGCCTAATATAAGCAGGAAGCACCTACAAGAGAAATCTCTGTCCCTAATCCCATTTTTTGAAAAGTGCCTGTATTTCAAAGTAGACAATAAGGAGTGAAGGTGGAAACATGGACAGAACACATGCGGAGTCTATGAAAACTTGAGATTACATATTCCAGAACCATTTTCTAACCCGATGGAAGTTTCTAAGAAACTACTATACATGCAGGAACCATTAGATGCAAAAAAGGAAGTAGATGGACATTAGGTCTCTACTTAAATCATACCTTTGTACAAGAATGGTGAGATAGGTAGGTGTTCTGAGAACACCCAAAAAACACCCTCAGCACCCATTATTTCCTCAAAATATACAAGTAGAATTAAGTATCAGAAAGTTCCTAAAGGTGAAATTTAGATTATGACTCAGGAAGAAGTACTCTATACTCATAAAGATCTGCTTGAGTTTTCTAATATGTACAAGCAGAACCTGGGGAAGATGTGTTAGTCCGGGTAAACTAGAGAAGCAAACTGATAGACATGCATATGGATATAAGGGTAAGGTTTATATACAAGAGGAATAGGACATAGAGAAAGCATCCCAACCCAGTCCAATTCAAAGTCATAAATCTAATGTTAGCCCATATGCCCGATACTAGTCTATAACGTCTCCTTCCAACTCATGATGTCATAGGCCAGTGGCTGCAGAATCCCAGTGCTGGCAGGGGTTTCCCCATGGCTCCTTGCTTCCAGGGTTCAGTGTCCATCAACAGCATCCAGTGGTGGTAGAGGCAACTCAGTGGTGGCAGGGGTCTCCACGTGTCTTCTCCAGCTTCAGAGGTCTGGTTCCATCAGGATAAGGCTGTGTGGCTTCTCCTCCGGCTCTTTCAGCTCCTTGAATGCTGCCATCTTGTCCTGTCCATAATTCATCATCTCTGATACTAACTCCCAACAAGTGGGGAGATAGCTTCTCATCTCCACAAGGGAAATATCACGAGATTTTCCAGAAGTCTCAGGAGAAAGTCATGCCCACAAGGAGGCCTCATCGACTACTCAATGGCTATCTCCAGATTAACAAACTAGACTCCACCCCTATATCTCAATCATGAAATTAACATAAGCACATGACCGCCACAGAATATCTCTGGGAAGGGTTACTAAATGCATGGGAATGGGCAAAAGGAACATAACAATAGGCCAGTCTGAGTTCCTTGATCTGGGGCCTCTAAGCACAGATTCTTCCTTCAGTGTCTCAGCAAGAGGTTAAGTTAGGATCTAATTTCTTATTTGATTGGGTAACTGAAGCATGGACTTCCAGATGGCCTAGATTAGTTCAACTTGAGGTACCTGACCTACCTTGGTACACTGTAGAAGAAGGCATCCAAAAGCTTAGGGAAATTGGCATGTTGAAACGAATCTATCAGGATACTCCCATAGACCCCAAAAGGGGGTATTCCAAGGACATGTTTTCACCACAAATATAAGAAACAAGTTTGTCAAGTGGGCCCCAGCATCTCTAAAGACTCCTGTGATTGCTACTTTATGTATACCAGATTAACAGTGGAAATGCCCTACATGAATTCCATCATTTACCTACAATGGGGCTGATTGAGTCCTTTGGTGGTAGAGGGCAGGTGTCAGCACTGAATCAACAGAGGCAGAGTGGACATGGTTCCTGTAATGGAGAGCAAGTTTTCTGTAGTAATCAAAGCAATCTGTCTTATATGAAATTATGACATTGGTTACTTAGACACAGTGTCCCTAGGAGTAAAATTCAAGGAAGTCTACTAAATATTTAAGTGATCTATACAGACAGAATAGAGAGGCACAACCAATCAATCAATTCACAGATCTGAGCCAGTTTACAGACCCACAATTGCTTGAATGAGGGGAAGGCCAGGTCCCTTCGAAGAAAGATCTTGCTATATCACTGACAGTTTATACCCTTAGTCTTTCTTCTATCCTTACCCAAAGGAACCTGCAGCCTTTCCTAAGAGTGACTGTTTATTGTGGGAATGGGAATAATCAAACTTTTCGGTTACTACTGGACACTGGCTCTGAAATGACATTAATTCCAGGAGATCCAAATTGTTTCAAAGACCCACCAGTCAGAGTGGGGGCATATGGAGGTCAAGTTATCAATTAAGTTTTATCTCAGGTATGCCTCACTGTGAGTCCTGAATCAATCTGGTTATTTCCCTAATTCCAGAATGCATCATTGGAATAGACATACCTAGTAACTGGCAGAACCCCATATTGAATCTCTGAAATGTGGAATAAGGGCAATTATGGTAGGAAAGACCAAGTATGCGCCATTAGAATTACCATTGCCTAGAAAAATAGTAAACCAAAAGCAATACTGCATTCCTGGAGGGATTGCAGAGATCAGTGTCACCATGAAAGCTATGAAGGATGCAGGGGTGGTGATTCCTATCACATCCTCACTTAACTCTCCTATTAGGCCTGTAAAGAAACAGTTGGATCCTGGAGAATAACAGAGGATTATCATAAACTTAACCAGGTGGTGGCTCCAATTGCAGCTGCTGTTCTCCAGATGTGATTTCATTGCTTGAGCAAATTGATACTTCTCCTGCTATTTGGTATACAGTTATTGATCTGGCCAATGCCGTCTCCCAAATACCAGCATCGAATGACCACCAGAAGTAGTTTGCCTTCAGCTGGCAGGGGCAACAATGTACTTTTGCAACTCTCCCCAGGAGTACATGAACTTCCACCCCATGCCATAATTTAGTACAAAGTGACCTTGATCACCTGTCTCTTCCACAATAGTCACCCTAGCCCATTATATTGTTGACATTAGGCTGACTGTACCAACTAACGAGGATCTATGAGAGACTTTGGATTTATTAGTACAACATCTGAATGCAAGATGTTGGAAAATTAATCCAACAAGGATTCAGGTGCCCTTCACCTCAGAGGCATGGTGAGACATTCCCACTAACGTGAAGAATAAGTTATTTCACCTGGCCCCTCAACAACTAAACAAGAGGCATAATGCTTAGTGGACCTCTTGGGATTCTGGAGGCAACATAACCTTCATTTGGGTGTTCTACCTAGGCCTATTTATCAAGTGACACAAATGGCCTCCAATTTTGAGTGGGGCCCAGAACAAGAAAAGGCTCTGCAACAGGTTCAGGCTACCGTGCAAGTTGCTTTGTAACTGGGACCATATGATCCATATGACTCAATGGTGCGAGAGGTGTCAGTTATAGATAGAAATGTTGTTTGGAGTTCTTGGCAGGCCCCTACTGATGAATGACAGCATACGCCATTGGGTTTTGAAGTAAAGTCCTGTTATCCTTTGCAGACCACTACTCCCCTTTTAAAAAACATCTGTTGACCTGTTACTGAGTCTTAGTTGAGACTGAATGCATGCCCATGGGCCACCAAGTCACCATGAGATCTGAGTTCCATATCATGAACTAGGTATTGTCTGACCCACAGAGTCATAAAGTTGGACATGTACAGCAATACTCCATACAGCAGCAGCACTACAGTCCCTTCCTGGGATCTCCCTAAAGGACAGTGGTGAAGGGAAATCCTCCCAATGGGCAGAACTTTAAGCAGTGCATGTGGCCTTCCAGTTTTCCTGGAAAAAGAAATGACCAGATGTGAGATTGTATACTGATTCATGGACTGTGGTTAATGGCTTAGCTGGATGGTCAGGGAATTGGAAGGAATGTGATTGAAAAATTGGGGGAAAGGAGGTGCAGGGAAGAGGTATGTGGATAGACCTCTCTGAATGGGCCAATAAAGTAAAGAGAATTGTGTCTTGTTTGAACACTCACCAAAGGGTTACCTCTGAAGAGGAGAACTTTAACAACCAAATGGATAAAATGACACATACTGTGGAGGCTAGTACTCCTCTTTATTCTGCCACTCCTGTCATTGCCCAATGGGCACATGAATAAAGTAGACATGGTGCCAAGGATGGAGGTTATGCATGGGCACAGCTGCATGGACTTCCACTCACCAAAGCTGACTTGGCCACTGCCACCACTGAGTGCCCCATGTGCCAGTGGCAGAAACCAACATTCAGTCCAAAATAGGGTAACATTCCTTGTGGAGCTCAACCAGCAACCTGATGGCAGGTTGATTACATAGGACCACTTCCATGATGGAGGATCAGCATTTTGTTCTTACTGGAATAGACACCTACTCTGGATGTGAATGTGTCTTGCAGCACTGCACACAATGCTTCTGCCAAAACTACAATTCATGGATTTACAGAATGCCTTATCCACTGGCATGGCATCCCACCTAGCATTGCTTTCAGATCAAGGAACTCCCTTCACAGCAAATTCAGTGCGGCAAATTCAGTGCGGCATGCCCATGGATCCACTGGTAGTATCATGTTCCTTGTCATCCTGAAGCATCTTACTTGATAGAACAATGGAATGGTCTCCTAAAGACACAATCATGGTGCCAACTAGGTGGCGACAACTTGCACAGTTTGGGCAAATGTTCTTCAGGAGGCTGTATACACTCGAAACCAGTGGCCAATATATGGTTCTGTGTCTCCAATAGCCAGGATTCATCGGTCCAGGAAACAAGGGGTGGAAGCTGGAATGGCACGACTTACCAGTACTCCTAGTGCTCCACTTGCAGCATTTTTTTTTAGTTGTAAATTTTTAATTAATTATTTATTTATTTATTTATTTTTCTTAAAAATCATTTTATTGGG